>JAQQZS010000019.1:4716434-4729701 GCA_030068045.1 Platyallabes tihoni | reverse complement strand
TGCACACAGAGACGGGAATCGAGCCTGGCCAAGAATCGAACCCGGACCCTGGAGGTGCAAGGCGACAGTGCTAACCACTTCACCTGTTCTTAATCTTATAGTACTTAGTAAAGTACATTTTATAAAAAAAAGAAAAAAAAAAATTTTCATGACACATTTTTGTTGTGTCTTAATTTTTGAGCGGTCGTTCTGAGGTGCAGCTAGCCAGCATCGCAAGCTAACAGAGGGCCAAAAGCTCTGGGCGACTTTTACTGTCAGGCTTAAAAAACACTAAACACAACACGCTTTTCTGTTCTGAGAAAATCTTTTTTTTTTCTTTCTCTCCTTGAAAGCCTTGTTCTTTAGCTGCGCTACGATCCTTAATGGAATCTAACAAGGGCAGAAACAGTAAGAAAAGAAAATCAATGTGTTTTTTAGGCTTCAAATCAAAGGTAGCATTTTTCAAGAGAGAAAGATTCCTCACGATGTCGAATCAGCTGTGCAGTAGCAAGCATCAAACCTTCTCTAATTTTTTTTTTTTTTTTAGAGCAATCAGGGGACTGAAATGGCTGTAAAAGCCCAAAGATCAAACAAGGCTTTTCAGGGAAAATTGGTAGATCTTAGTTTGAGCTTCACAAAAAAAAAATCTCAATATCTCTACTTTTCCCATGATTCCCCCTCTGGCCCAGGTAGGAAGAAAGCTTCGGGTTTTGATCCAGGCTTTGGTTCATCTCTTTAAAAAAAAAAAAACAGCGTGTATACAAGTTTTCAGTGAGTATCAGAGAAAGTGGGTAATAGTCTCTACTAATTTGAAGGCCCGAAAAAATATCTTAATGTGAGACTGAGACTGCGTTTCTTTTTTGCCCTGACGGAAAAATAATAATGTGTGAGAAGAATGAGTTTCTGCTATGCATTGCTAATTTCACTAGCTGAAGCAAGACACAGACGTCATGCTTTCTATTTTAGCATCTATTAGAAGTGTTTTTTTTTTTCATTCATTTCAGTGGAATTTGGATTCTAGGAAATGTTAGTATTTAAATTTATTAGCCATGATAGCTAACACATACCTCATTCATAATGAGGACTACAAATACAGATAGCATTTAAGCTAACTAAAGATAATATTTAAGCTAACTAGGCTAATGTAAAATAAATTAAACCCAATTGTTTAATCAGTCTAGTTGAAAAAATGACCAACACAATTTAGACTGTAAGCTTTTACATACATAAGCTACAAGTTAGCACTGTTAGCAACAAGCTGGGAAGTATAGCATTTCGTTCTTTCTTGTTTTGTTTTTTACTTTTTTCTTTCCTTACTCTATGAAATAGCTATAAAAGTGCATAAAAAAATAGAAATAAGTTAGAATCATTAGGGGTTTTCATCAATGCTACATTTCCCTCAGGATTTCCTCAGGATTTAATTCCACAGTTAGCTTGCAAAAATGCTGACTGTTTGCTAGCTAGCAATGATGATAATTCCTTTTATCTCGTTATCTAACTGTTATCTGTTAACTAACTAGTCAGTGAGGCTATAAAAAAAAAAATATATATATTATATATATATATATATATATATTACAGCTTTAATACCTTTTAATACTGCTAAATCATAAACTTACATTTACTTGGGCAGATGACAATGTGAAAAACATGAGTAATAAAACGGTCAGTGTGTTAAGATATTTAAAGGAATTTGGTGGTGGTAACTATAGTGGAATGATTTTCCACTCAGTGTCAGGGTCGCAGGGGGCCTGGAGCCTAGAACAGGAGACTTAGGGCACCAGACGAGGCAACACCCTGGACAGGCTGCCAATCCATCACAAGGGGGTACACACATACAGTACTGTACACACACTCTCATGCTCATTCACACACTACGAGCAATTTGGGAACAACAGTTAGTCTAATATGCATGTTTTTGGACTGTGGGAGGAAACCCGAGTACCTGGAGAAAACACACCAAGCATGGGGAGAACATGCAACCTCCATGCATACAGACACAGAGGCAGGAATCGAACCCTGACCCTGAAGGTGCAAGGCAACAGTGCTAACCACTAAACCACCGTGCTGCCTAGTGCAATGATATTTCACACTAAAATAAAACATGTTAAAAGTTTGCATATTGGTTATAAGACTGTTAATTGCTTCTGCTAAATGATCTTCAAAGCAGACGGGTTCCTGGGTCAAATATCAAAATATTTTCTTGGTTATTCCTCTTATTTTAGATTGACAGATATTTAAATTTTAACAGACCTGGAATTCTATATATTTATAAATAAATTAAATAGATTTTTCTTGTTTTAAAAAAAAATTGACAACAGCAAACATTTGCAACCAATTCTACTTCCCGCAGGCGATAAGGTCTCTCAATCACACAGGACTAATACCATCTTTTTAACATCCAATATTGACTGGACATTCATGGACACTATGGACACATTCATGCACACTTACACTTACATATTTATATTTTCATTTCTGGACCATTGCACAAGACACTTTAATAAGGCACCGTTTATGCATATTTGCACACCCCAGTCATTTTTACTTCATTTTTTTTTTTAACTAAATTTCTACATTTTTACAAATTTCTATTTTTTCTTTTATATTTTCAATATTTTGCTATATTGTGAATGTCCTTATTTGTACAGTATATTTAAATTTTTATCCTAGTTAAATTTATTTTCTATCGTATTTCTTTTTATTCATATTTATTTCTTATCTACAAGCTTTCATTTTTTAAGGTCACTGGCGGTCGTATAAGCATTTCACTGCATATCGTACTGTGTATGACTGTGTATGTGACAAATAAAATTTTTATTTGATTTGAATTACTAGGTTAAATACTGTTATATGGATTTTCTTTTATGTTTAGGGGGGCTACTGGACTATAACTACTAGCTTTCAGTTTTTTTTTTAATTCTCTGAGCCATACTTTATTTTAAAATGTTATTAAACATAAATTCATAAATCGCTACTAGACTAATATAAAAATATTGTATACTGTTTTGTCTGCTTTAAAATTATCTAGCCAACTTCATCTTACGAAGGCCGATGTGTATAGTTTTAAGTCAGGTTACTTCTCCATGAAAAAACAATGAGAAGGTGTTTTCCCCTCTTCTTCCGTACTCACCTGTGCGGCTGTAAGACTCATGGCATGTGTTTGTGATCTCAGCTGCCAGATCTAGGTAATGCTGCCTCTTTTCTGGGGAGCCATCATCTGCCCCGATGCCCACCATCCCACCGGCAAAACAAGCCAGATGCCCCATCTTATGGTCGAGAATTCCACCTCTCCATTCAGCCACATATGTAAGACCTCCTGAAGATTTCTTCACCAAGTTGGTTTCTATTGCCTGATTGAAACAAGAAGATATAATAAAGATAAAAGATTGAAAGTTATGATACATTCGCAGTATACCAACTCTATCATAACATATTTAATGACTTCACGTGACCATTACACCCATATCTGCTTTTTGAACATCCCAATGCTTTCCACTAGATTTTGGAGCAAGGCAACAAGGAAGGAATTGTGGTCATTAAGCAACAAGAACGTTGTTTAGGTCACACATTGATGTTGGTCAAAGAGACTCCAGTTTCAGTTCATGTAAAATGAAATGGTGAATCTGTAACGTACCTACAGTAATGCTAATTCATATTTTACATTTTTTGGTAACAATATACGGAGAATCCACATAATATTGTTCTGATGGTCAGGCGTCCACAAACTTTTGGCCATAAAGCGTCAAGGCACAAGTAGTTCTGTCAGATATTCAGGCATTAGTTAGGTCATTTATAACAGAATGTTAATACACTGAAACAGATTTCCAGAAGCAGGAATACAAAGTGCTGAACAAACAGAGTAACCAGCACGATCAAAATATGATACCGTTCTCTTGTATCTCTCTGCACATGCTAAATAAGAACAGTGCGCCCATGTAGCTTTGGGCGTCTATGATTTATGCATGGTATAACAGAAGGGTCTTGTCCCTGGTGGATTGAATTCAAGCCTCACTGAGATTCCATGGGGACTCTGTAGTTGGTAGCTTATGAATCTGATAATAACAATACGACAGAGAGGAAACACAGTTCCATTTTCAAGTTCGTTTCCTCCAGCGATCAATTTCTGAAGTCTCCCTGCGTGTCGAATCTTTGTTCAGTTTTTTACAGTATGTCAGGTGAGAACAAAAGATCAATAGTAAACGATCATCATTATCTTCAGTCCTTCTTCTTTTTTCCTCACACACAGAGAGAGCTGATTTGGATCAACACTGATCTCCCGCCTACCATACTGTATGTCTTTAGTAAAACTGGCTTGAGCATTCTGCATTAACACGAAGTCCTTCAGTTTCCCAAATTCTAGAAATCCACCTAAGTGTTAGTGAGGCTGGCTGAGTGTCAGTATCCAGTATATTTCTCATCAGTACTAGTGTGCAAATTTATATGCATACATTTCACACCTCCTCTTGAGATGCACTTTTCCCTACCTCCAGAGCGCTGTAGTACATTCGCTTTGCCTCCTCATCTGTCTTGTCTGACATCAGGTATGATTTGATCAGGTACTCGTAGAAGCTGTCTCCTAGGCCTCCAAGAGAAACGTGATCTGAAAGAAGAGAAACACCAGAGAAAATCCAGAAGCTGTTTTCATTCCAGAACTTATATAAAAAAATAAAAAAAAACACTGCTTGATGTTAGAAATGATTCAATCTTCTTTGATTCAAAAAATCTAATCATAATCTCAATCTAATTAGGTGCTCATAGCAACATTTTTTTAATGGATAATACTAGCATAGTGTATAAATAAATTATTTAACAGTCTAACACTTCAAGTGCCTTTATTAATGCAATAAACGCATCATTTAGAGTCTTATTAGATCTGAGGAATCTATCCACAAAGATTTGGCTTTCCTTATTTAATTATTGTTTATTGTTAATTTGCTTGGTGGTAATAATATTGATTAAATTATAGTGTAAAGTGTAAGAAACCTAAAAAAAACTTTTGTCTGGCAGTGCACATGTACATACTGTACGAATACGACTGGGTTAGTTCCAGATAAACCCATAGTGTGTTGAAAATATTTTTAGCACAATACACATATCATAGCTTACCCTAGACTTCTTGAACATGCTCAGAATACTTTAATTACATTACAGCTGGGCAAAACTATGTAAGATGGTTACCCTTGCGCATGGCAGACTGGGAGCTGTAACTCAATTACATCATCCAGAACCACCAAAGCATATCGTTTTTCACTTCAAACTATCAATGTGGAACCATCATAAATTGGAAACCAGCTGAAGTGTTAGCTTTGAGCAGTTGGAAGTCATGCCTCTTTTAAAGACAAAGCCAAGAACAGAGGTCATGCCTCCTTCCCTGGGATTGAGGCACACAGGATATTTTTTAAGGATAATTCGGGCTCATAATACAAATATAATTACAGCCAGAAGTTTACATACACCCATGATGAACATGAATGTCATGGCAAAGGTCTTAAAATCCCCAAATGTCTTTTAATTTGGCATGCCCAAAGGCACTTGACTTCAGCTAGTAGCTTCTCTGTGCAAAATAGAAACAAGTTGTTTGACAGCACTCATTGGACATACCACTACCCAGTACAATGGGATCATCTAAGGAGCTCAGTGCAGATATGAGAAAAAAAAATGATAGATTTACTTGGAGATTTACTTAGTTGTATGTTTACAACTAAAGACACCAAAATTGGTTGAAACAGTTGGGAAATGTAGATATTTTGCCATGGTTTGGAATTAGACCCAAACTGTCACCCTCAGCTGTGAGAAAATTGGTTCTGATGGTCACGAACCTACCAGAAACCACCAAGGCGTGGGTCTGCCAAGGACTGGTGTCCTAGTAGCTGCCAGTTCTTGGCAGACCTTTGCCTTGGTGGTTCCTGGGTGGCTCGAAAAAGCCAGATTCTGAAGGAAAGTTTTGACTAGAGATATGGTTGGGGGAGTAAAGGGGAAGAATTCAACCCCAACCCCAAGGGGGATGGAATAATGAAGAAGGAGGACTTCTTCATTATTCTTCAGCTCAATCACAAACGATCAACTACACCATTGAATCTTGGACAAAATTTAGAGTTCAATCAGGACAACATACATTAAAGCTGGTTGTGGAACAGATAAAGCAGGCTAATTTTAATTATGCTTTTGGAATATCAACTCTATTCAAAATGTGATGCTTAAAAGTCAGGTTTGTTCCAGACAAACATAACAAATTTAACTGAACTCTATCTACAGATTCTGCCAAGAAGTGAGATCAAATATCTGGATTAAACTACTAAAAGCTAATCTGCTAAAGGTAAAACTTGCTAATAGAACTAAATCTGCCAAATTCAACAGGGTTTTGTCTATTAAAGACATATTGTACAATCATTCTGCCACAAAAAAAAAAAAAAAGTCGAAAGAAATGATTTCAAGTCCAATATTACCATAACATTCATGTGAAAATGAATATATTATATCATACTCATGCACACTGTGATAGAGTGCAGAGTTGGATGTGTGGCCTTGCTTTCCCCCCCACATTCTTTACCTTTCCTTATCTCTCAGGTGTCTATTAGCCATTCATCTACAGTTACAATTATCTCTTGCTCATTTTCCGTTATGTAGATTAAGAGCACCGGCTCGAACTTCAAAACGTCTCTTCTAAAAGGAAAAGAAAATTAATTTCCATGGCTAATGGACTGTATTGTCATTTTAATAATCCTTGGGTATAATGCCACATTCCACAGCTTTAGTATGATGGAGAAATGGGAGGGGTTGAGGAGCAGAATAATGTACTGTAAGTGTGGCTAAAAACCTCAATGTCAGTGCTAACGAATGATGTCTATGTCCTTCAAGTGAACAAGGAAACAAAAATGTAAAGAACAGGAGAATATTTATGGGTTTAAAGGATTGCATATGACATACCAGTCACATATTCATATCTGTCAGATCTATCTATCTACAGTATATACACAGGTTCATGAGGAATTTTATGGGGTCTCACTTACGCTGGACCCAGTTACCGCTGACGGGGCTCAGGAAATTGGGGTACAAGCCCTGCGGCTTCTCGATCCTGTCCAGCAGCTTTCGGATGTTCATCACCTGAAACGATAAACAGCAGCAGTCTTGGCATCAGTGTCTGGAACCATATTAGACACTCTGAAGGTTTCAGCAGGGAAAATGGATTTTTCCATGATAAGTGTGTAAGCCGTACAAGTGTGTTCAATACGTACAGGTGACAAATTAAAGGAATAATGAGGCAATACGGCAAATGAGCCTCCACAAACCACTTTGTTCAGGTGACAAGTGCTTCATTTGGTTGAGATCTTTGTAAAGGTCATAGTGTATGATTTACTTCATTTTTATCTTCATCAAAATCATTCCCTGACTTTGTTTGCTTTCATCATGGAAGACGCCACGTTTTCAAGATAGACAAGTTTCACTGTAGATTGAAGGTGACTGGATCTTTTGGACGCTATACTCTAAGTGCACAAGGGAACCCAAACTATGCTATACAGTACAATAAACAAACACCCAATTACTTCTTTTTCCTTTAATTTGCCATCTGTATGTTATTTGCTTTCTATATGTACTGAACCAAACCTTCTCTGTAAAAACGGGGTTTCCAGAAAGTTCCGTCAGGTGCATGAACTCCAGGTGCAACGTCCCAAATTCAGCCAGGATGCTGCTCCCGGCTGACGCCCATCCCCAGTTCCAACTGGTGCCACTGTAACAAAGGGCAAAGCAGCAGCGTGAGTGCTATCGCCCACGCAGTGTGCCACAGCAACCGGAAACCATGGCAACCGGCCCACTGTGTGAGTACGTCCAGAGCCGCGTGGAATGGTAGGAGTCATGGCAACAAGATACAAAGAAAACACTGACTGTGGTAAAATGGCAAAACAGAGCCAGAGATGTGTGTAATGTGTCAGAGCTCGGCGCTGGATGTGAACAGACAAAATTAGTGCTGGCTCTGAATTTATAAACTGCTTGTGCTTGTGGGGTTATTTAGGATGACAAATTTTCCCCTTGGAAATGTGATCACTGGTCGTACTGTATAGAGTAAAAAAAATAAAAAAAAGACGTCTACCATAGTATATCGGATTTACATGTTTGCAAAGCCTGTGTAGTTTAGGGAGTCTTTAAAGAATTCATGAAAGGTTTTCCACAGGCCAGTAAACAGCTGTCTGGAGGCTGCATTCGGCCCTGGGGCTAAACTTTGGACCCTATCAGCCTAGACAGCCACATCAGGCAGTCATACTCTTTTGAGTACAATCCTGCCTTTATTTTTTCAAAACAGACCCTTTTACTGCGCTGTTGTTTGCGCCTCCAGGTACCACACTGAGACAGGGTGTAATTCACTCAATTGCTGCTTCTAGTTCTTATTGTGAGAGCAGTCCATGGCTTGCTTTCGTTCTGAAAGGAAAATCGATAGCGGCGATGTCTGGGGAGGAGAAAAGGGCCAGGAGAAAACTTTTGTCTCAAAGAATCGATCCAAGATGTCAGCAGGAAAGAGAGAAAGAGAGAGAGAGAGAGAGAGAGAGAAAAGCAACATAGATGTTGGGAAGAAATCCCGTCAGGTACCTTAATAACTACCACTGCTGGTCCTTCAATACACTGGGTTCTTATCTGTTGGTATTGACTTGACATACTGCACAAGTGACATTTCACTTGAAATGATTTTCAAAACGTAAAAACAAATAAAGGAATTATTTATCAAGGAGTGAATAAGTTAAACAGAAATCAAAGCTGGGTGAACTTTAGATCTACCTGAAGTTCGAGCAACTGGCTTTCATTTCAGAGAGGGAAAAATAAATGACAGTTCAAATGACCACTTTTTTTTTCCATCTGATTATTTTAGCCCCATGTAGATAAACATTTTGTATTTGAAAGGGATACACCGCTTCTTTCATTTGAAAATCGATTTTGTACCATTTCTACACACTACACCTAGTTGCCTTGTCAGTGTATCCAAACAAATCTATATACACTTCAACTGTTGTTATTTATGCGCTTTTTTAAAACTCGAATTGAATTATGGCAGCAATGCATAGTACAGTATTATATTTCCTCGAACACACCATCGTTGATGCTATCATGTCAGACTGTCAGAAAAGGGGCATTTATTGTTCATGTTGAAGTGTATACAGTATGTATATATGTTTTTGAGCCCCTTTGTATTATTAAACACTTCCCATATGCACATATGTAATGTGCTATTTTACAGTATATTCACATAGACTATGAAGGTGAGTCAAAAATTATCCACACTATGGTTATATTGAAACTTCTGTTGGCCGCACTGTCTTATCAGCACTTTCCGTTTAAGGCTACTGTCTTCCCCAGTCACTGCTAAGCAGGTGTAAATGCGTTACATCCGTTCATATGTACAGTAACTGCGGTGCGAGTAAAAGTGGACGCCTCACTTGTGATTAAAAGCATAAGCAAAAGCGTTTGGATATCTTCAAAAAAAAAAAAATTGGACAGAGACTTTAAGGAAAGTGAAACCTTCTTAAAGAGAATCATTACTGGTGACGAGATGCGGATTCATCACTACAAGCCTGAGAATAAACGGCACAGTTTGGAACGGGAACATCCTCAATCGCCGACCTAGAAAATGTTCAGAAGTCAACCATCAGCTGGAAAATTTATCTGTACAGTTTTCTGGGATTTTTAAGGGCCAGTATTGGAACATTATCAGGATAAAGGTTCAACAATCAACAGTGCTTGTTACAATGAGACGCTTATTGAAGAGATGAAGCCTAAGCTTTGGATTAAACCAGAGGACTGCTATCCAAGGGCGTCGTGATCTTGTATGATGATGCATATCTGCACACTTCTGCCCACACTGTCGACAATCTGCAAAAACTTAGTATTGAGGTGTTAAAGTATCCTCCATATATTCCAGATCTTGCTCCATTAGACTTTCACCTATTTGGTCCCCTGAAAGCAGCCCTACGAGGACAAAGATTCACTTCTGATGAAGACAGTGAAGACAGTGCATTTGTGGCTCACAGCTCAGCCTAAAACAATTTTTTAATGGGGGAATACGAAAGCTTGTAGACAGATAGACAAAGAGAAATAAATTAAGAGTGTCATTGTCAGCCTCTTATTCATTTAATGTTACTGTACATTACATTAATATATAACGTCCAGTACACCAGCCCATTTATATAAAACACGGTGCCCTATATGGTGCAACAGAAATATTTGTAAATCAGCATTGAAATACTTTTTTAAGGAGATGCAATCCACTGCTATTTGAAACATTTCTGCTACTACCGAAGTCAAACACCTGACTTGCTGCCATACTATACTGTATGAGTCACGCACAGTAAAATGATTGCTCTCTTGTTGCTTTGTCGTAGTGCATGTAGAGAGAAAAGGAGATGAGAGAGATGCTAAACTTGGCCTCCATTATAGATGCTCTCTACATCATTACCCATACGGGTCAGAACGGCCCTAGCATCTCTGGCTCTGGAAAAATCAATGCCTAATAGAGTGAAGAGGGGCAGGGGCACCTAGGGACATCCTCTGTACATGATACAAACTGCCGTTTTTTCCAGCTATTGGTGACTCAAATATCACTCTGTCTATCCCTCTGTCTATCACTCTAGACAATTAAATGCTGAGAACACATAATCATGTGTTACTTAGTGTCATTAACGATGCTAATATAGGTGTAATGGTAATATTTTGAAAAAGAAAAAAAAAAAAGAGTCCTGAAATATGGCTGTGTCATCTGCGAAGTAACAATCTGGTCATTCAGTACATTCAGGTCGTCAGCTGACTTAATTTTATTGCCACATACAGAGGCTTGTCCTGTGACCACTATGCATGATGGGTGCATCGCTTCATGCTCTTCCCTCCTTACCACGATGTACCCTTCGCTATGGAATAAGGTCAATCTGGACCACATGACCTGTATAGATTGCGCCTGTGGGGTAATATGTAGGGTTCTTATCCCAATTCCAGTACTTTCACAAGTATAGGGTCCTTAGTTGTTTTATTTGCTTGTTGTACAGTAGGCCAATAGTTTGACTCTTCTGAAACAGTGACTTATTTCTTGGCCAGGAGGTGTACATGGCACGAATCGAATCATTTTCTGACTGACAGAAGTTGCTGTAAAATTACAGTCAGATGTTAATGGGATTTAAAATGCTTGAAATAAAGAAATTGAAACAGCAAAAAGGGCGGCACAGTGGCTTAGTGGTTAGCACTGTTGCCTTGCACCTCCAGGTGTGCATAGAATTTATATCATCTCCCAGTGCTTGGTGGGTTTCCTCCGGTTTCCTCCCACAGTTCAAAAACATGCAGATTCGGCTAATTGTTGTTCCCAAATCGCCCATAGTGTGTGTACAGTATGTGTGTGTCCTCCAATAGATTTAAACCCTATCCAGAGTGTACCCCGGACCAGGATAGAACGATACTGTATAGACAGTGAATGAGTAAGTAAAAGCAAAAATGATCTGGAAATCAGGCCTTGGATTTTGGAATTTTGTCCCAATTTCCCAATGAACCTTTTATGTATAGTACCAGTCAAAACTTGACACATACAGTACCTTCTAAATCAAACGTTTTTGTTTAGTGATTTATTTTCTACATCCTCTGACTATACTGGAGATTTCAAAACTGACACATAAATGAAATAAGTCTATGTACTTACTGTACAAGGAATTTTATTTAATTATGGCAAAAATCATTAAAAAAGATGTTTACAAAAATGTCTGGTTCTTCAGTTTTTTTCGTTGGCTCCAAATTAGCCTCATGCACACTGCACATTAACCTGCATCATAATGCATCAAGACAGCTGAAACCTTTCATTAAGTCAATGTCAGCTTTGTTATCATTATGCAACTGGCACAATAAACTGAGATAGTGAACCCTTCTGTGCTCCATTACACAATCAATTTAAAAAGACATTTGGGTACGTGAAGAGAAGAATAAACAAAAGCACAACATACAAACAAATTAATCATCATATTATTCCATTGGCAGCATTTACAAATCTTTTAATCAGTGAATTGATTCGTAGTCACATATCAAGATATGCATTGTGTTGTCTCTGAAGATATACAGATATACACTCTCAGTTATTATAAATTCGTAGAAAGGTGACACATCCTGATAGGACAAGCTGCCATTCGGCTCGGCATGACGTACCTGCCCAGGTTAATGACTCCTCGTGGGATTCCAGTCGGAGTGCTGAATGCCGGCAGCAGCTTCTCACCGAGCTCCAGGACCTTCTGCTTAAACACCTGAGAGATACAAGATACATAGACAAGCTGTCATATACACGCACCCTTAACCTCCATATTCTGTTCAGTGGATATTTTTACAATTCATCCCAATATGACAAGTTTAAAGGTGCATTGTGTAATTTTTAAAGATGACCACTAAGAATCATATAATGTCACAAACAGTGTTGGGGGGCGTTACTTTTTAAAGTAACTAATTACAGTACAAAATTACGGTCATTTATATAAAACACCAGTAATCAGTTACATTACAGCGTTACTTTCTGATTAAAGTAACTAGTTCGAGTACTTTTCCATTGCAGAAAATGAAAACTCCTTTGCGATTCCTCATGCATGTTGTTTTAGTCAAGACCTTTATAATTATTCTACCATCATCACTCAGCGAAGTTTGGCCCATATTCTGTGAACTACTAATACCCCTATCTCACCTACGCGGTTTCGCGCGGTGGCCGTAAGTACGGTTCATCATGATTCACCGCGGGTTTTGGTGCTGTGATTAGGTTTCCATCTTTCCGCGAGTCGGTTCTCGCATAGTCAAACCGCATAGGTGAGATAGGGGTCTAACAGCAGGAATAACAAAGGCGGGGGGGGATTTATCAGGGGCGGGGCTTGTAGGACGACTTTCACACACGCACACTAACGGATTGGGAATGACTGCTGTCTGGCTCACGGATTACATTTTTGAAAATATAACTAAACTACTGAGTACTTAAATGGGGGACCTAACGCGTTAGATTACTCGTTACATCAAAAAAGTAATCAAAACTTTATAATGCATTACACCCAACACTGGTAATCAAAGTAACCCTCAAAGCAATACAATCTGTTTTTAAGGAGTTGAAGATTTTGCAAGCAGGTTTTTATAGAC
The DNA here is from genome assembly GCA_030068045.1 of Platyallabes tihoni. Classification (NCBI taxonomy): domain Eukaryota; kingdom Metazoa; phylum Chordata; class Actinopteri; order Siluriformes; family Clariidae; genus Platyallabes; species Platyallabes tihoni. Next base: position 4,716,594 of record JAQQZS010000019.1, on the reverse strand, counting down.
CTTTTGCACATGATGTCATGACGTCTATCAAATCAAATTCAAATTAAAATTTTATTTGTCACATACACAGTCATACACAGTATGATATGCAGTGAAATGCTTGCACGACCGCCAGTGACCTTAAAAAGAAAATAAAGCTTATACATAAAATAAATATCAA
>JAQQZS010000019.1:4699722-4716334 GCA_030068045.1 Platyallabes tihoni | reverse complement strand
GGGGCGGGTTATTGGGGGCGGGTTATCGGGGGCGGGGCTTGTAGGACGTCTTTCACACACACACTAAGGGATTGGGAATGACTGTTTTCTGGCTCACGGATTACATAAATTGTCCAAATAACGGATTACATTTTTGAAAAAGTAACTAAATAACTGAGTACTTAAATAGCGGACTTAGATACTCGTTACATCAAAAAAGTAATCCAAGTACTCTAACGCGTTACGCCCAACACTGGTCACAAATCGCATGAAAATCTGATATGAACATATCTTTAAAAAAAAAAAAAAAAAGTCCCATACATATGAACAAGTTCCGTTCCGAGAGCTCGTTCATAAGTCTAATTTGTTTGCAAACACAATTGGCGATACACAGTATAAAACTAACATGTTCCATGATCTTGTCCTTGTACATTAGTATTATTCCAATAGTTGTTAAAAGAACAAGCAATGTCTGCCATCTTTTCACCTCGCTCCATTCTCTGAATTATGTTCAATTTTGACTCCATGGTTATGGCTTGATGGACATCCTGGGATGCATGCTGGACACACGTGATAATGTACGCCAGACATGTGATCCAACTTCGTGAATGCTGTAATGTTCGTATCTTTGAAAGTTTGTAACTCGAATTTTTGTATGTAGGGGACTTACTGTAAATAAATAAATAAATAAATAAAATTTACACTTTTCTGAGCCAGAAATAAGCACCGCCTCAGCCAGACCAGCTCAGTTCTGCCCCTTTTCCTTAAATAGCGTCTCACAAGAGATACATAGTGACCTTCATAGATACTAGCGACAAAATGTAATACTAAATAGTTAAAATCAAAGGATCTGTTTAATTTCTTGTTTTAAGTCTTTATTTTTTTATAGCCTTAAAATAAACTTTGCCAAAGCCACTTTCTTTATAAGGCGATTCACAAGACATACTGTACATGAGGGTTGAAATTGTTTGTAATTTGCAAGAGAGGGCTGTAAACTTTACTAACCACTGCTATAAAATATCCTTTAAAAAGATTCTAAAGTAATGTGTGAACATAAAAAAAGAGCATAAGGGTTAACTTAAACTTAAAATTGCATACTACTGTATACTGCGGACAGAGCTGCACTTCCAGGCCCGTGCACTTAATGACTGCGTGTTCATCTACGCAAATAAACCTAATTACGCGTGTCATAAACCCTGAGTCGGTATCGTGACATTAACGCTCTGATAAGAATCGGAACAGCTGCGCTTATGATGTCACATGCGGCTGTTTGATTAAACTATTACATACAGACATCCACAGCCTAATCAGGGCAGCTCAGATCGCCCACTAGCAGATCACGGAAATGAGGGCGAGCGAGCCCTCAAATTAGAGGTCTTACAGCTTGATTAACTCACAGTATGATAACTCTGTGTCATAGTTTCATATTTATGTAACTATATTCAAATACTAAAAAATGTCGCCTGTAGTTTGTCTGTGAAATTAGTGTCAGAGAGAGTGGACCATGTCGTGAGGAGTCTGTAAGATTGGAAATATGTGCAAATCATGAAATATGTACAGTAGCACCGCCATTCGTGGTCGAAGGAGACTACTCGGGCACACTTATTAAAGTTTCACAGTTATCACAGGATATCATTTGGTGAGAAACCTTGCAGATGGTACTATATACATGTTGCCTACGGTGTTATAAAAGCAGACTGCTTCAGTTTATTGGTAAATTTACTAGCCTGGAATGAAATCCATGTCAATAATATTCATCAAATAATGTATACCTAGAGGCATTTACTAACAACCAAACAGGTGTTGTCTAGCATCATTAAGCCACTGAAACACGATAAAGTCCTTTTCAAAGTCAGATTACTAATAAAACTCTGCTGATTATCCATAAAGCTTAGCGAGCGTCATTTCTGCCACATTATTCAGAGCCTAGTTTCAGTTAACTACACTCAGTCAACTATCGTTGCCCGCCGCCAAAAACACAGGTTTTACAGCCAAAACAAAAAGTTTAACTCTACATGCTGTCCTTCACAAACCATGTGCTACAAATACAGAGTCTCAGGAGGGATATGTGGTACTTTACCGGGGAACTTCTGCTTTAAAGAATATCACGACTAATCGAAACCAGTAGAGTCATTTATCAAACTGGCATTAGGGTTAAATATGATTGCTGACTTTATCCAGAATTCCACTGACATTGGTATTGTTTTTGGTGTCAGATGGGCTGGTTTGAGTATTTGTTCTGCTCTCTGAGAGTCCCCAGAGATTATACAGTACAGTACAGCATAAAAGAACAACAAGAAATATGCACTGAGCTGAGGTTCTGTGGTGGAAACTACCTACATAAACGCTACACTTGCTCAAATAACCACTCTTTACATACGTGTTGAACAGAAAAGCATCTCAGAATGCTTTGCAATCTTGATGGGTATCGAGTAAGAGAGAGGAAGACCATTTCAGGTTCCACTCCAGTCAGCAAAGATCAGGAAACTAAGGTTAGACTTGGAAAAGGTGTACTGAACTTGAGTACGTTTAAAATTGGAAAAAGAGGAGATGAGGTTTGAACAGTCATTTAGCCTGGTTTGCTCCCAGATGTGCTTGGTAATGGATTATGGTGTTTTATCCCCTAAATAATTACTTGAAACAAAGGAACAAGGAGGAACGGTCAACCTCATACTACTAATGTAGGTATGGTTTGTCCAGGTTAAAATGTACTTTTGGTTTTCCTGCAAAAGTGTAGTTTTCAGAAATGTAACTTTATTTTAACAAATTTAGAGAACCGTTTGTTTTTTTTTTGCCTTATTTGATAAATTTTTCTACGAAAATGGCTTAGACCTTTCTTCCCAGCACTTTAGCATAATGGGTAATTTGGGGAGTCGCGTGAACAAATGGGATTTAACTGATAAACACACGGATCAACAACAATAAAAGCCTTCTTGACTTGGCTTCTTGAAATTAATTTCCATTAAATTCCATTTTATTTTGAGGTTGAAAAAAAACGACAAAGATATGGGGGAGGGGATGGAATATTTATACAAGCCACTGTAGTACCATGGATTCTAAATTCATAGTAAATATACCAAAGAAAATGTATTTTCTTGATGTGAACAATTTTTTTTCTCATGGATTTAATTTTCAACATGATAAAACAGGTTACAGTTGAACAAAGACACTGATATGGCAAAATGGAATTTAGCAGTTGGCAATAACACTTTAGGCGGCACGGTGGATTAAGTTTGCATGAAGTTTGCATGTTCTCCCCGTGCTTGGTCTTTTTTCTCTGGGTGTTTGGTTGGTTTCCTCCCACAGTTCAAAGACATGCAGATTAGGCTAACTGCCATTCCCAAGTTGCCCGGTAGTGTACAGTATGAATGCGCCTGTGAATGTTTACCGGAGGTCCTACCATGGTTGTAAAAATGAGAATAAATATAATGGTCACCACCAACAGAGACAACAGAGGTTCCTGGATGGATGGATGGAATAACACTTTCACCAAACATAAGTTTTCTGTTTATATCCAGAATCCAGAAGAGGCATCATGAAGTGGTTACCAGTTTTACATAATTAGCACGAAAGATTACTTGATGTGGTTTAACACCTAGGAATTTTGCCAAACAGCAAGAAGAAGAATATATTAAACAAATTGAATTGCTTTGAAAATTTTAATCTAAAGATAGAAAACTGTCTAAAATAGAGGAATGTTGTGATGCCTTCAGTCACTGATGTTCTTAAGTTGTACTGTATTTGTTTCCAGATGTAGGATGTAAGATGTCTCCAGTGAAGTAAGCAGTGGCAGTTGGCATCCCGGCATTAATGCTGAGAGTGTTTCATTCGGTTTACCACTAAACATATGTTGCCTTTCTTTACCCAGAATTCTGAGTGGCATCTTGAGTTGGTAATTATCTTTAATCTAATTAGCAGAAAAGCTTGCTAAGATGTAGCATCCAAATAAGAAGGAAATAGAGGAAGAAAAAAGGGTCTGTTTTTTTCTGCCGCAGTAGAGAAGAGTGTAATACTTCCTAAAGTTTCTTCAGCTTCTGAAAAAACAGATGTCTTTACTTACAGTCCTGTGCTTGAATGAACGCTTTGTAATTAGAATGTAAAGATACTTTACGTTGTACCGTAAATCATTTATAATGCTAACCTTTCTAAGAATATTAGCTAAGAGTCAACTTATTACTATTTTTTTTTCTCTTTACTCAGAATGCTGAGTAGCAGCCTTGGTCTGATGAAAATGAAAGGCTGTGGCTTGATATCATGGGGGTCATCATTATGTTCCCAGGGTCCTCTGGTCCACAGATTTTTATGGCACATAATGGGAGCATGACAAAGGCTCCTATGTTCCAAAGTTCTACTGTATGTTCCCAGAGTCCCAAGTTGAAAAGATCCTATGTTCCCTTGGTCTACATAAAATCTAATTGAAACTTGAAAAAGATGTTCCATAGCGAAAATACTCCATTGCAGTTTGATGAAGCTATTTCTTAAGAACTCGTTTTTTTTTTTTTTTTTTTATGAATTATTCCTAAAATTATTTTTTATGAATTATTCCTAAGTTGCCAATAAAAGAAACTGGATAACATTCAGAAAATATAGTATCTTAAATTGGTTCATATTGGTCTTGAACAGAATACAGGTTAATCTGTGTTAACCGAAAATGAGAACATAAGACGCTGGGAACATAGGTAGCAGCGTGCCTCTTTTACGGCTAATACTATTAAACATATTTGTTTTTAAAGTATATTTTATGAAAGTTTATGATATTTATGTGAGTAACAATGACATCTGCTGTTTTTACCCAGAATTCTGTGCATCAAGGTCATCTTGGTAATCGGTTATAATTCTAACCTAATTAGTATTATTCACTCACTCACTCTTTATCTATGCAGCACCGCTTGTTCCTGTTTTCAGGGTCACGGAGGCATTGGAGCCCATCCCAGGACACTTAGGACACCTATCCCATTTACACACTACGGGCAATTTTAGGATGCCAATTAGCCTAATCTGCATGTCTTTGGAGTGTGGGAGAACATGCAAACTCCATGCACACAGACCCTGAAGCAGGAATCAATCCCAGACCCTGGAGCCACTGTGCTGCCATATTATTATTATTTTAAATTATTATTATTATTGTTATTATATTTCATATAATTAGTATTATTCATACATATTATTATGAAAGATAAAGAATAATAACACAAGTTAGGCATCAATCATAAGTTTGCACAAATTACAAAATCTTTATATTATTACGAGTTTTTTTTGCGCCTTAGTTTTTTTTTTTGCGCCTTAGTTTTTTTTTTTTTTTTTTTTTTTAGGAAAAATAAAATTTTACCATGAGACCAAAGTATTTTGGCATCTTTCGTTCCTACCCAAAAAACTTTACATGAATGTAAAATTTGACCTAATTATCATCAGAACTAATTAGCATGAGAGCTAGACATACTGTATTTGCAGTTCTTTTTTTAATCACTCAGTAATTATACCCACCAGAATGTAGGCACAAAGATTCATACGAAATGAAGCAAGAATTTCAAGTGGAGGTTGATGGTTATCTCTAGTTTCATTGAGGAGCAGCACTCTAAACAATGGTTGCGTTGTTGCATCAGTTATTGTACGTGCTATGACGTCAAGACTCGATCACACAGTCGGCCACACGCAGAGAGAGCACTCGCAGTCAGTCTCCATTGATCTGCCATGAGAGAACGCACTGCTCACAATTTAAATTCGATTTGAATTTTCCGGATTACGCACAACACTGGAAAAACCCCTCCAGTAGATTTTCCTTCCTGTACTTCGCTCTATGGCTTACATAAGCTTAATGAAGCTTAAATGAACACCTACGGTGAAGACAGCTTGAAACACATATGGAATGTGAATGTCTTCTTTTTAAGGGTTTGGAATACTGAACAACGGAGAGATCTGTTGCATGTGCAGTATAACACGGCAACAGAGACATCCAATCAGGGATGATTAAAAAAATAAACTGTGCAATAAATGCAATTAAATGGAAAAAGATATTCTTGTTTGTACTCAATAATTCTGAAAGTGACATATTTTATTATTTCTTTAACAAGTTTAAAAAAAAGGTCTCAGCTGTTCTTCAATGTATGTCTGGTAATGCTCCAAATGAAATACACAACTCATTTCTCAAACACCATTTATTTCACTCCCAATGTGCTGTTTTTAGTGTCTATGTAAATAGTAACAAGCTGGGGGAGGAAATCGTTTTATATGAGGTCATTGTGGGGGGGCAGTGAAAGAGTATTTCCCCCTTTTTTTGGCACTTTTTAAAAATATTTAATTGATAAATTTTAATATTACACAAAGATAACCCGAGTAAATACAAAATGCAATTTTTAAATTATGATTTCATTTACAGTATTAAGGGGAAAAACCTATCCAAACCTGCTTGGCCCTATGTGAAAAAGTAACTGACCCCCTTGATAAATTATGAGGTTGAGTTAAATTTCACTTGCCACACCTTGGCCTGATTACTGCCAGACCTGTTGAATCAAGAAATCGCTTAAATAGAACTTGTCCGAGAAACTGTCACAGCACTGTATCTCTGTCTCTTTCTCTGGATAGATGGACGGACGGACAGACAGACAGACAGACAGAGACAGATAGATAGATAGATAGATAGATAGATAGATAGATAGATAGATAGATAGATGGCCTGCCCTTTGCAGCTATAACAGCTTCAAATCTTCTAGGAAGGCTTTCCACAAGTTCCTCCATACAGTATGTGCATTGGTAAGGTCATAGACTAATGTTGGACGAGAAGGTCTGGCTCAGTCTCCACTCTAATTCATCCCAAAAGTGTTCTTTCCTGTTGAGGTCAGGACTCAGAACTTTGGGTTGCAGCCAGTCAAGTTCTTTCACACCAAACTCGCCCATCCAAACTGTTCCCACAAAGTTGGGAGCATAAAATTGTCCAAAATGTGTTTGTATGCTGAAGCATTGAAAGTTCCTTTCACTGGGCGTAAGGGGTCGACCCCACCTCCTGAAAAACAACCCCACACCAGTTCCAACATGACTGCACACCAGTGCACAAAGCAAGCTCCATAAAGACATGGATGAGTGAGTTTTTTGTGGAAGAACTTGAATGGCCTGCACAGTCCTGACCTTAATCCGATAGAACACCTTTGGGATGAATCAGAGTGGAGTTTGCGAGCCAGAACTCGATTTTACTCAAGGTCATATGCATGGGAATGCAGCCAAGCGAATACTTTTGGTGAAACAGTGTAGTCAAGCTTTTCAACGTGTTCAACATAATTATCCAAGTTTTTATTCATAAAAAGTTTAGAATACCACCTTCCCCTAAGATCAGTACTTTGAGTTTTTGACCTGCTGAATTTTTCTCATGTTATGATGCGACAGGAACTTTTGACACATCCTCCAAAGGGGCTTTACATTAATAATTTCTATCGGAATTTCATCTTTCTCCTTCTGACATGAAAGGAACTCTCCTGGTTCTTATCTGGATCTTGGAGCTTTAACATGATCTGGCAGCTGGTCTTACACGAGGCTCCAGTGAGCTGTCAGCTTCAACAACTCAACCCTGGTGTTTTTATACAGCTACAGAGGAAGGGTCTTATCATAGTGACCCTTACTAAAACTATGCCAGATGGTGAGTGCTAAAGTTTTGTTTTTTTATTAATTATTATTTTTTTAATATAATTTTTTATAATTATTTTTTTACCAGAGATGGGAGTCTGAATAGTATATACTTTTATTTGGTGTGAAGTTCATGTTGAGACTGACGCATCTACAGTATGTGAGTTTACAGTAAGTAAGTATGTTTTACCTTCCTGAAATTCTTTTCAGGGAAGAAAGCATTATGTACAACAGATCAGAAAAAAAAAAATCTGGAAGAATTTTATGTTGCTTTTGTTGCACAGTAATATCTGGAAAAGTTTATATCTGAAAAAGATCTCCCATTGTTTTTGCATAGAAGCTCTGCATTTTAAGAGTGAACATCTCTGTCTTAATTATAAACCAGCCAACATATAATTATAGAATGATTGACAAGTCTGATAGCAAAATGTGATAAATGCCATATTTCAAACTTTAAAAATTATTATTCTCTGCCACATAAGGTTGCCTATAACAGAACATTTAATTTGAAAAAACACTATGTAACCTTATTTTAGGAGCAATAACTTTTTTAGCAAAAAAAACATTTTTAGCAAAGCATGACACGTAGCCACTTGATTTTCAAGCAAAAGCCAAGATGTCATGACGAGTTAACTTTTATTTTCACTTTTATTTGTATAGCGCTTTTAACAACTGACATTGTCGCAAAGCAGCTTTACACAATCTAAAGAATTATTTAAGTTTGTATGAAATGTGAATGGGTATGAATCAAAATGGTAAGATTGTCCCTTATGAGTTTCCTTGCTACACTCAGGAAAAACTCCCTGAGATAGCAAGAGGAAGAAACCTTGAGAGGAGCCAAAGCTTCTTTGCGACGATCACCATTGTTAAAAGCGCTATACATGAATGAGCTGAATTTAATATATGAGGGGCACTAAAAATGTACACAGTACACTCTAGCAGTTGTTATCTAAGCCCTTTTTAAAAACCTAAATGGCATCAAAGCGCAGTACTCTAATATAAACTCAACTAACATATTACTGACAGAAAATCACATACTTAAATAACCAACACAACCGCTGGCTGATTTATCCACTGTGACAAAACTGTGGGAGATGGATTTATAGCGTTTTGAAAAAAATTATTAATAAATCACCCAAAATTCACACTTATATAACCCAAACTATTTTGACGAACTATTTTGAGATATGTGCTTTTTAACACCCTTGTGACTCAGAAAACAGACATGAAATATTCCCTTCAAGTTTGTAATACCTCTTACTTCATTTGAAAAGATTCCACTTTTCTCAAAATTGCAAAAAAAAAAAAAAAATTACATTTTGCTGTCAAACTGTTCATATGAACTGAAATTGTGGCCGCAGAGTTTTTTCATCTAAAAATGGTTATCATTACTTTTCAAAAAAAAAAAAAGAGAGAGAAAGAAAAGTTTAAGCATAGGGAAGAGTAAACAGGCCACACGGCACGGTGTCAAAGCTCGCAGTTTACAAATAATTTTAATGGTAATGCAATTTAGAAAACGGTTAAAAAACCGCGCTTGCTTTCCATGGCCTGTCAGCAGGGGCATACGAACGGTAAAAACAAAAAAAATCAACTGTGTGGGAATAATACAGCTTTACTTGACACATTAGACAAGCAATTTGTTCCCCGACTGACTTTACCCAGGATGTTTTTTCTCATAATTTAACTTATTTAGAGCAGGTCTAGGAGCTAGCTAGCTTTTACTTGACAGCTACTGTATATTAGCTTTGTGCTTTAGTGCAAAATGTAAGAAAATAACTTAAAAAAAAAAATAAAAAAAAAACCTTTGTCCTTAGACTACATTCAAGCAACGGAGAGAAGCAAAAAAGAAAAAAGAAAATAACCTGTAATGAACAATGAAAAGAAAAATGGCCAGTTACTGTGTGAACTATACAAAGGCAGACATAAAAAATGCTATATAACGAAGCCTCATTTTCTCTGCCTCTCTGTTGTTTCTGTTCAAAGCCTCAGTCTTTATTAGCAGCTGATCCGTTTACTATCGACTTCACATCTCTTATCCCTTGTACCATTGCTGCCATGTATATTGCTTTTTTAAACGGCAAGCCGAAGAGGTTAAATTACATACTGCAGTATCTCTGAGGCCCATTTTACAGCAGATATTAACATACAGCTCATCATTACGCACACACAATGCTCACATCCTTGCATTTACACCTGCTATTAAAAGCCCATGCGTCTGGCCTCTTTGCGAGCGGATGCTGGTTTTCGCTCGCGTTACACAGACGCCAATTACTGTAAAAGAGCAAAGTGCATACAGTATGCATTAGGTACCAGACAGAGGCGTGAATCACTGAAGTAGCATTTATGGAAAAACAAAAAAAAACAAAACACATGATACATCCATCAGAAAGCTTGTGGGAAACAACTGGTTAGTGATTATAAAGGTATAGGCTTATGCTAGCTGGGAACATAACGTATAAAGATCAGAGCTGTAATACAGTTACGTATTTAATCATGTTGCGATGACGTGCTTTTGAAAGTTAGACTCTGATAATGTAAAAAAAATAATAAATGTAAAATTGCAAAAAAAAATTATAAAATGGCGTTGCGGTAACGTGGAATGAACGATCCAAACACAAAGTTGCTATTTCAACCTTCAAACAACAAAATGTTAACCTTTATTTGGAGCATTTATGCCAGTTAACATTTATTCGCACTACAGTACCCCATGATCCCTTAAATTTCTAAAATTCTGATTGGGGAGATTGGGACAGATACAACAGCTTCCCATTCACAGTGTGTCGCTCAAGTCATGTCATGTCACTCAGTTTCATATTTTTATTTTGGAAATATTACCATAAGGTGCATCTTATCTCCCAAATTACTCTACTGTAATATGGTGTTTGTGGTGCTTTCTGTTATGTACAAGAATCTAGGAACACCAACATCATGTTCCCTAGTGGTCCAGGTGGTTAGCACATAACGGTCCCACATGAGCAACTGGAGTTTGAGTCGTTTCGCCATGTCATGTTGTCAACGTTGTTCCAAAGTCATTTCATCAAAGTTTCATTCATTCATTCATTCAATTAACCTAACCTGCATATCTTTGGACTGTGGGAGGAAACCGGAGTACCCGGAGGAAACCCACCAAGCACGGGGAGAACATGCAAACTTCATGCACACAGAGCCGGGAATCGAACCCGGACCCTGGAGTTGCAAGGCGACAGTGCTAACCACTACACCACCGTGCCACCTTATCAAAGTTTCAATAAAAACCTAATACCTACAGTAATACTTCCCACGGGGCGTAAGGTTGCTGGATTAAAATCACTGTCGTTTTGACGACCAGAAATTCCTGCCGGGATCTGTTTTAGTTGCTAGACAGCATTATAATTAGCTAGGTAATAGCTAAGTAATACCATTAAGGCCAATTCATTCATTCATTCATTCATTATGAGGTGTAATGATACTGTAGAAGTTAAAAAAGAATATTTTTTTATTCTATTCATGTACAGTGTCATGACAAAAGCATTTCCATTGTCCTGTTTTTTTATTACAGTATATATATTTGTCACACTTAAATTATGGAAATCAAACAAATTTTAATACTACACAAAGATTAAACAAACCTGCCTGGCCCTATATGAAAGAGTAATTGTCCCGTTACTAAATCATGGATGAACTGTGATTTTTGGAAAGCTTAAAGAGTTAAATTTTACTCAAGCCTGATTTACTGAAAGACCTTTTAACCACTTAAATAAAACTTTTTGACAAAGTGAAGCTAAAAGATCTCAAATAGCAGCACGATCTAAAGAAATTCAACAAAGGATGAGAAACAAAGTAATTGACATGTATCAGTCTGGAAAGGGTTTCAAACTTGTAACAGTGGTGAACCTTTCCAGAAGGAGCCAGCCTATTAAAATTAATCCAAGAGCACAATGGGGACACATCAAGGACCCTACTGTATAGAAGAACCCAGAACAACATCTAAAGAACTGTAGGTCTTACTTGCCTCAGTTAAGGTCAGTGTTCATGATTCATCAATAACAAAGAGACAAAAATGTAAAAATGGAACAATACCATGTAAGAGTTCCAGGGTGAAAGCACAAAAAGGCTCGTCTCACATTTGCCAAAAAACATCTTGATTATCCTCACAACGTTTGTGGACTGATGAGACAAAAGTTTAACTTTTTGGAAGATGTGTGCCCCACATGATAAAAAGAACATCATACCAACAGTCAAACAGGGTAGCGGTAGTGCGAAGGTCTGGGGCTGCTTTGCAAATTCAGGACCAGGACAACTTCCCATAACTGCCGTAACTATAAATTCTTCACTGTACTAGGAAATCCTGAAGGAGAACGTCCTGCCATCAGTTTGTGACCTCAAGCTCAAGCGCACTTGGGTTATGCAGCAGGACAATGATCCAAAACACACCAGCAAGTCCACCTCTAAATAACTCAAGAAAAAACATAATTGTGATTTTGGAGTGGCCTAGTCAAAGAGGAGATGACCTTTTATTCTGTGTGTGACTGCAAAATCTGTAATAAAAAAATCCTGATGACATATGAGCACATCAGAACAGGATGAGCTATAAACATTTATCAAATCCTGCAACTCTAATTAAGTAAGTGCTGACTTCACTGGAGTATCACTAAGCTGTGATACTCTAGTCATAAGGCACACAAGACATCATTGTCTTTTTCAGACAGGAACGCTTCTATGCAAAAAATAAATAAAAAAAAGTGTAATCAACACAGCTCATTCCGTGTCCTATCTTTACCGCTGATGTGTTTCCTCAGCTCTGTGTCGGCTGCCTCTTTGTGTGAAAAAAGACGGTGTTTCGCGCTTTGTTAGATGCACATAATGAACCAGTCTCAGATGGTTATTTTTTTCCTCAGCGTGATGCAATTTCACATACTCCTTCTGTCTTATTTTTATTACATATAGGGAAAAACGCCCCATCTCCTTCCATCTCCACTAATTATTACCGAGGCAAGAAGACGCATGTGCTAGAACTCTTTCTGACAGCATTCATGGCACATAGCGAAAATTAGAGATTTATTTTCTTTTTTTTTTTACTGCGAATGGGTAAAAAACATGGTGCATTATTATTATTATCATTATTATTATTATTATTATTATTATTACTGTAGCTAGTTTTCTCTGGTTGGAAGAGCTGCATTCTGAATTCTGCAAAGAAGAAAGAATTTGGTATTTTATAATGTATGACCCCGTTCCAAAGCATAAAGACCCTTGACGAATACTAATATGAGCCACCAGACGGGTCTAACAGAGGACACAATGCCTTATTTTACTCAGCAGCCTCAAGAGTCGTCTCGAGTCTTAAATCAGTAGCATTGCACAGCTACGCCATTATCACCATCCAACCAAAAACATCCCATGGCTAAGTCATTATCAAAAGCTAATCGAAAAAGTCCCATGGCTACACTCATCAACAGGCACTAAACCGTACCCCACTGGTACGCTATCCCAATAGTACTGGCTACATCAATCGTAATCTGGCTCCAAAAAAATAAGGCACCAAAATGAGTCCTACTGTAGCAGCAAGGGATCACCCCAAAGTAATTGTCCTACTGATGGCTTTCATTAAAGACCAAGCAGTGACCATTTAAGCATAAATGACTGACTTAAATCCTATTAAAAACAAAGAAATAAAGCTTTAAAAGTTAAAAATAAGCTTTAATAGCTTCTCTGGCTTCAATTCAAGATTCAAAGCCTTTCAAATGGTGCCATTAGAGCTGCTGAAATATTGGCTTCTGCAAGCAAAGGGTCATGTAAACAGCGAACGTGGTGTTGGGTCTCACAGAGGACGGGACATTTCTGTTAGTGGCCTGTTAGTGGAGGGCTGGGTGGTGATTAATGTTCGCACCTTTTCACACAAGCTTTTAAAAATTAGTCACTATTCAGAAGGACAACAATAATTAACAAAGCTGCACCAGGAACAACAGGCGGCAAATATAACAGTGGAGATTGTAATCCTGCAAAAACATACACAGGCGTTTCGGAATGCAAATAAAATCAATTACTTCCTGTTTGTCGCAAAAGTGCACAGTCAGGTATGTTTAACAAGAGAGTGGGATACAACATCGTATCAATCAAGCTACTGCATATGAAACCATGACTCTGAGCCAATCCTGCTTACCGCAATGAGAAATCCAGGGAAAAAAATACTTCCGTGTAGGAAAGGATAAGAGGAGTGTGTTTGTGGAGCACTTTATATCGAACAACACACCACCATTCTCACCACCAACACTCTATTTCCATCATCTGACACAAAAATTCCCCAAAATACAACCTCTTAGCAAAACACCACCATTCTCACCAACACTGTATTCCCAAAACACCACAATTCTCACCAATACTGCATTCCCAACATATCACCATTTTTACCCACACTGCATTCCCGACACACCACCATTCTCAACAACACTGCGTTTCACCCACACTACTGTGCATGAATGGTGAATAGCCATTCAGCCTCAGACATACAGTATTCTGATTCTGCACAGATCATGCATTGGGAAACAATAAATCGTTCGTGTTATCATCTGGAGATCACAAGTTTGAATCCGCTATAGCTATCAGGTGTTTGGGGAGCAGAATGGACATGCATGCACTCAGGGGTTATATACATGCGTTCTTAAATCAAGCAACACTCACACTGACAGTGCTTTACTTTACTCCAGCAGTTTGAAAAGAGGCAGTTGGCTGGAATCGCATGCCTCGGGGGATGAACAGAATATCCTTCATCCTCCTCCCTGGTTTGTAGCTGCTACCTCATTTTCAGTTGCATTTTATTTGTACAAAAAAGCTGTGTTCGGTAACCTGGAGCAGTTTTTGATGTTGAGATTTGTTTGAGTGACAGTAGGTGGTATAACCTTGTACTGATTTGGAGAAAAAACATTCATTTATCAATCAAACATCCGTACGGAATCACCCAATATTCCATGTTTCTAATGAACACTGCATTAACCAGATCACTACATTCCTGCCACACAAAATTTGGACGGAAAAAGCCGGGGAAAAATAGAAATAAGCATTAAAAGGTTTACTTCAGGGCCCTACAGTAACTTTTGCTTAGTTCTATGACTTCTATACTTTTCGCAGTTTGTATGTGATTCATTCCAGTCCTTGACAAAAAATAATTAAATCACACACCTCTGTCCAGCTCTTCATAATCTATCCTAAAAAATATCCAGCCTTGATGTATTCGGCTGGCTTAAACATTTAACCCACTAGGTCTGACAAAATAATTGCAGATAACATGGACCTCAGCTGCCACAAGATGGTCCACTAGAAACCTTTCCGTACTGGGTTTGAGAATAGCCAGAAGGAACATGTGATCAAAGTAAACCAGGGGAAAATGAACAGTGTAACAAGCATATGAATGGGAAAGTGATAGAATGAGAGAGAGGGGGGGGGGGTGTTAGAAGAAGTGTGAGGATGAGTCTCTGTAGGACGTTTTATAGAAATGAGTATGAGAAGCTCTGATGAAATTTCCGGAAGTTTCAGTTTGCTTAATTTGTCCCAGTGCAGCACTTTACTGGGACTCCATCACATTTGGCATTAACCTTATTAACACTGTCACCGAAGAGAGTCACACAGTGTCAATGCTTTCTTGCAGAACAGCTGCAATTGTAGATTTTGTCAAATAATACGTTCTCCACAAAGGGAAAGCTTGTGGAGCTTCTCTAACATAACTGATAACAGGAACTAAGTTGCCTAACAAATGCAGCAGAACATTAAATGTAGCTGGAGATACGAAGGATGTTCATGTCAAATTTCTTGTGACTTTTACAGAAGACTTCAAGCACTATCTCGTACCCAATAACACTGCATGCATATTTAAGTCTACAGTGTTTGAAATGTGAAAACGTTTTAAAGAAGCCATATGTCAGTGAATGACGATCCTGGCCAAGGTGGCTTCGAGCTCACTTCCACAGTCGTTCCCATGAACAATCAGGAGTGGAACACCCGGGGTTGGGAATGCAATGTTGGTGAGAATGGTGGTGTGGTGGAAATGAAGCGTTCCATCCGTCTGTGGGAACTGTACACACAATCATTCACCAACACTAGTTGCACATTTTATCAACTCAGCTGGGAGTTCCCCATATATTCGTGACCTCGCTCCAAGCTATTTCCACATGTTTGGGCCATTTAAGGAGTTCCTGGGAGGCCAGAGTTTCAAATGTGAAGCAGGCAGTCTGATCATTGTTCTGGACCAGTAAGAAAACTTTCTACCTTGATGGTATCCAAGCACTGGTGAAACACTGGGATGAGTGCATTAGTGTAGCAGGAGATTATATAGAGAATTTGGCAATTAAAAGCAGTTAAAATTGGTATTTGTTGACAAATTCCTGTGTAGTAGATGGAAAAGAGAAGACTTCAGGTTGTGCAGTTATTGGAATTATCTTCCTACAACTACATGTGCTTTATTTCTAACATGACCCAGAACATTAAACATACCCTTACAAATTATCAACTGTATGTACATCCAATAGCCTCTGGTTTCTCTTTGTTAGTCATTTTCTTTGGATCAAAAAATGACTGGAGCACGTTTTCCCTTGCAAACTGACAAACTCTTTCAACCCTCGAAAATGGTTCAGAAAATCATCTGATCATCATTTAATTCGTATTACAAAAAAACTTCAAAACTAGGCATAGGGTTAAGAATAGTAATTAACCCAAACACAAAGAAAGTGCCTAAATTCATTTTTCGGACAAATAAGGGGTCAGACAGCTGAACTGATGTTTTAAATAAGCACTTCTAACGTCCTTGAATTTTCACTTTCAGAACCAAATGAAGGAAAAAAAAGTAAAGGCTGAAGTCTAATTATAAACTCAATAATGAAGGACATAATAAATGAGGGGCGGCACGGTGGTGTCGTGGTTAGCACTGTCGCCTTGCACCTCCAGGGTCTGGGTTCGATTCCCGGCCAGGTTCAATTTCCATCTCTGTGTGCATGGAGTTTGCATGTTCTCCCCGTGCTTGGTGGGTTTCCTCCGGGTACTCCGGTTT
>JAQQZS010000019.1:4577925-4601417 GCA_030068045.1 Platyallabes tihoni | reverse complement strand
AGGCTCGATTCCCGTCTCTGTGTGCATGGAGTTTGCATGTTCTCCCCGTGCTTGGTGGGTTTCCTCCAGGTACTCCGCTTTCCTCCCACAGTCCAAAGACATGTAGGTTAGGCTAATTGGCCTTCCCAAATTGCCCGTGTGTGAGTGTGTGTATGTGTGTGTGCCCTGCGATGGATTGGCACCCGGTCCAGGGTGTACCCAGCCTCGTGCCCTAAGTATCCTGGAATAGGCTCCAGGTTTCCGCGACCCTGAATACAGGATAAAGTGGTATAGAAGATGAGTGAGTGAGTGAGATGAGGCCTGCTATCCAAGGGCGTCGTGATCGCGCATGATGATGCACGTCCACATTCTGCAAAAACTTTATTTTGAGGTTTTAAAGCATCCTCCCTATTGTCCTGATCTTTCATCTGTTTGATCCCCTGAAAGCAGCCCTGTGAGGATGAAGATTCACTTCTGATGAAGAAGTGAAGACAGTGGTGCATTCATGGCTCGCAGCTTGGCCTTTCATAATGAGGGAATATGAACAAAGCGTATTGAAAATCAAGAAGAATAAGTATGTATTTCTGTTTTCTAAAAGTATTAAAATAAATTCTACAGCCAGAGTGGGAATAATTTTTGACTTGTATAATAAGAAATAATTTTTTAAAAAAAGATAATAAATGCATGTATGGTGCATTATCCCGTATACAGAACAGTATGAAGATGCTATTTTTTTAAACTAATGTATATTTAATGTATATAATAATTAAAGTGTTAGAATTAAAATCAGCATTTGTGTAAAAAGAAAGCATGGAACTTGAGACTTTTTAGATTACTACATTTCTTTTACGTAAATCATATTTTCAAGCATTATCGGTTGAACCCAATAAGGTGTGAATATTGAATTGTATTAAAGGTAGACTTCCCCCAAACAGATTACATTACAGTCTGCTGTTTATGATCATGTCAAAAGGTCTAACAATACTCCAATGTTTTTTGTCAAATCCATTGGTAATTTCTGAGCCACTGAACTGCAAGGCACAGAGGTGTGATTTACAGCAGGAGTGACGTTACATACTGTAAAGGAAGCACGGGTGTATAAATGGTCATTTCGTCAGCCAACGATGAGCAAACTGGTTGAGTGCTGAACTGGCTTCAGACCAAAGGTGTGATTTACTGTACAGCGCGCCTTGACGGAAAGCATTTCCATTAGCATGCGCTGGAGAAAGCCTTGTCCTCCTTTGTGGCCTGGAGATTGGGGATTCCTGGAAACGTCTTCAATTCAAAGGAAACTTTGTTCATTTCTTGATTTTGTGATTCATCTTTCTAGAACTCAAGTCCTCCCACAATGCTTGAACTGGATGCCTAAGGCATAGTGTTCTGTTCTAAACCAGCTTTCAGAGAGAGAGAGAGAGAGATGAGAGGTGGATTAATCGGTCACATGGCCAAAGACTTGGGCCTATATTCCATCGCTGGCACACGAAAGGGTTAACAAAGAATTAGCCGAGTGTGAGATTGAAAACCTTGGCGCCTACCGACTTCTTTGTCATGGTAAAGAGCTGATAGTCTTTTCTCTCAGAGTGAAAAAGAAAACCAGACAGAGCGTTGCATTACAGAGGTTTCAGGTTTTGTTTGAATTCACTCTGTAACACGCCTTTCTAGAAACCCAGCCGAAGTTTTTTTTTTTCTTCTTTTTTTTTTTCTCCCCCCAGGTCTCTGGAGAAACATAAAAGAGGAAAAAAAACAACAACATAGGAAATAAATGGTGTTTCTGTTTGATACTCATGTCCACTTTATCTGTGCCGAGCAGAACTCCATCTGATAACTGTAAAGACGCTGCAGGTATCTGGAAGAGATACAAAAGCTCTAAATACGGTCTTAATTCTTAATAGAGCTTGATAAGCTGAGCACAAATGATGCCAGTAATGTCCTCATATACACAGCGGTAACCGGATAGGACTGCGCCGGTTGTTGGTTTCAGTATCCCATGTGTTTAACGGCATTAATATTTTATTTTTAGACTCTCACTAATAATAAATAGCACAATAATGATCTCTTATTTCTAACAAATAAACCAGAATATTAGGGTGGTGATGGGATGGAGAAATTTGTAAAAATGAAATATTTTTATTTTATTTAATGCTGTGAAATGTCTGCACAACATCAGGGGGACTCGGGGCGCAAAGCAGGATACACCCTGGATGGGGTGCCAGTCCATCACAGAGCACAATCTTACACATTACAGGCAACTTGGAAACCCTGAGTACCCGGAGGAAACCCACCAAGCACGAGGAGAATATGCAAACTCCACCGAGGTGGGAATCAAACCCGGACCCTGGAGGTGCAAGGCGGCAGTGTTAAACAAACATTGCGTTCCTGAAATTGGTTTAAGGATTGTCTAATACATGTGAACAAAATGTGGGTAGACAAAACTAAACTAAAATAAGTAAATGAACGACTGGGATCGGAGATGCACTTAAACACTTGGTTGCATCAGGAAGAATTGACAGAGCTAGTTCCAGGCTACGTGAAAGCGGCAGCATCCAGAACGCCGCATACTGGACCTGCATGCCAGAAAAGGACTACGATTCCCAGCATGCACGCTGTGCATCACCGGAGTTTTAACCGTGATGTCAGTCATCGCAGAGGTACAGTATACAGTATATTATACTATACTGTACTGTATATATAAGTAGAACAGCTAACTGCTCAGTGAAGTTCACTCCAAACGATATTAAGCACTTTAGATGTACTCAGAGGACTGGAACTAAACAGTTGTGCGTCCAGAAGAAAAGACTAACAACTTATTAATGATTAAGCATTTACGCCATTCAGTCATTTGTTAGCAAATATTTTTATGTAACAGATTTTAATTAAATCCCATGACCTTTGCCTTGGCTTCTCAAACCGTCATCCTTAAGAATCACCTTTACAATTTAGTGTTTTTTCCCTGCTCTACTACAACCACGTCAATTCAGAAAAGTCTAGCTGACTAGTTAAATCAGGTGTCCTGAGAGCTGATGAAGCACTAAAGTGTGCAGGACAGGGGGTCCTCCAGGACCAGGGTTAACGAACCACTCGCATAAACCATCCTACTCCGGTACAACATACCTAGTCCTGTCCAGCTTAATCCTAATCCTAAATCATCCTCATCTTACCAACATTCGAAACTATCTGTACAGAAAAGTTAAATTCCTGGAAAATAAATCATATAAACTGGGGACTTATTGTCGAGTACACCACCAGGATCAGAAGTGTTCTCGATAAGGCAGTGCTACTGTAAATGAGAAAATGTAAAAAAGAGTACACACACACACACACACACACACACACAAAAAAAGAAAAGCTATGGGGCACAAATAGATTCACAGCAAAATGACGAGCAAATGAAATCCATTACTGAAACTCCGTGAGTATGCAAGTGTTTCTTTTTTATTCCTAATAAGAGACAGAACACTTGCAAGTCTGACGCACTGATATGATTTTTAGAAAGCTGCCATGTGGTTACCTAAGATCTAACCCGGACTTTAAAAAAAGAACAATTTATCTTATATTAGGGCTTCAAATTCCGCACACTTTTCTTATGCAAGAGTCAAACACGTTAGCAGTCAATAATCAATGAATCATTAGTAATTAATGATAATCTTTAATTAATTAGTGAATGTTTAATACGTTTTTAGTGTGTAAATTAGTTAACCGCAATTAATCGATTAATCGTTAACATTTTTAACATGTATACATGCTTTCAGTACTATGCAAAAAAAATTTGAGACATCCCTCATTTCTTCATGTTAAATGAAATTAAATCATGCAGACAAGGTACAATTTAAAAACTGGTTGTTTATGTAATAACCTCAGCAGCGACCTCGTTTCCCCTCTCGTCTGTTCCAACCACTCAGCATTCAGCATCACCAGTATACTAATCACCGGCCTGATCATCTGTCATCACCTGTACCTGTTTCTCACTGGTTCATGCCTTAGTTTAGATGGATTGTTTTATGCTTGAATGATTCATAGGTCACTGTGAGGCTTAACAAACTGAAAGCATTCCTCTGAAACTGCTCAGGTACAGGGACTGGATGTAAAAATGAGAGCAAAAAACTTGAAGCCTGGAGAACTGTTGCTTAAGATTAGATTAAAAATACAAGAAAGTCTGGACCTTTAAAAGCAAAATATGAAGAAACGAGAGATGCCACAAGACTTATATACAACTGTATATACAAATAAAAAAAATAATTAGATACATTTTTATCATGTGTTTTAGACGAGATTGAACAGCCTTCATGTGCAATATGTTGTTAGATTTAAGAAAAAGTAATAGACAGACAGTATCAAACAGGGATAATCCAAACCCTTAATGTTATAGCAGGAAATCAGCAGAAATCTAATTTCTTCTGATTAAGTTTGATTTGTTATTTGGACGTTGCGATTTTCGGATGTTATTCCATAGCGCTAATGTTTATTGTCTGATTTATTTCTTACAGCTTTTAAAGTTAAAAACTACTAAAATTATCCAACAAACACAGTAAAACACTTCTTTTGTGAAAACTTGGTATTGATTGTTTAAATGTTATGTCTCATACAAAGCGATCATCTTTTTTTCCAATCCTCTGCGCCTCACTCCAGTCCAGTAGGTGGTGGTATTGCACCAAAGTCGTATGAATTCAAAAGAAGAGATACGTGGTAAATTTTTTACCGATTTATCATTTTAGCCCATTTAACGTTTGCAGGGTTACAGTAGCTAAATAATTTAGTGTGAAGCGATTCTGATTCTGAAATCCAACCAACAGATTCAAAATTATAACCATAATCAATTATATCACACTGAGCACAATCACTCGTCTTAACAAATAACATGGAATATAAAAAGATACAAGCCTCAGAGCATTACAATACATAAATGCATGACAAGACTTCACAATAAGATTTTTTAGGGAATACATAACAAACAGATCAAGAATGGAACGCAGAGCAGATGAATACAATTGTGTAAAACACCAGAGACAGCATGGGACTAGAACAGAAACAAAACCCAAAACATAATGACAGAAGGAGCTCTAGGAATGCTCAGAACTGTGGCACACACCGAGAGGGGATTTGTGATACAACGCAGCCTTTCTGAGCTCAGGCTTCTCAACGCAGCAGGAGGCTTACTGAGATGTGCTGTTCGGGGGTTGGGGTCCATACAGATTTTGGATTTCCCAGGGAGCAGGGTGGTGGGGTTGGGGGGTTGGGAGCAGGGCAGAGCACTTGACCTTTCTACCAAATTTGGCATCTCTACGACTGACTGTTTGAAGAAAATTTCAAACTAAGGAAATGGGTACTAAGTGGGGAAATGGGGACCTCTTAGAAAAGTGTTTGTTTGCGTGTTCGAATCCCAGGTAATGCTACATGCAGTCAGGGCTGCACCAATGTTACTAATGTTTTTACCAGTACTATGTAGCTAAAAAAGGTGAGAGGAATAAACCATGTATTGTGTAGAATCCCTTGTTCCACACACCAAGTAGTGCACTTGTTCAGGGATTAGAGAGCGATTGTGGGATCTAGCCTTGTATTAGAAGCTAAGGTAGTTAACTTATGTTCATGGCTACAAGTTCATGGCTTATGTTAGCCATGGACAAAAAACGGTGAGATCAGTTACGAACCTGTCCACAAGTTGGCGGAAGCTAACACTCAGGTTAACTAGCATTACTGCAAAATCGAAACACAACACAGACAGTAGTGATGGGTTGTTCATGAACGATTCGTTCTTTTTGAACGAGTCTTTAACGTGATTCGTTCATTTTCTACTGGGCGCGCATGCGCAAAGCATTGCAAATCCTCTGTAGGTTATCGTTCGTCCTTTTTTCACGTGACTCCCATAGACGCTATGCAGTGCAGTACACAGGAAACAGAATTGAACGGTTCTTCTCAATGAGTCTTCTACTCCTAGTTGTTCGTTGGTGACTCCCATAGACACTATGCAGTGCAATAGATTCAAAAGAACGAACGATTCTGACTAGAAGATATGAGAGGTGAGCTGCTCATTCAGTTAATATTTTCATTACTGGAACTATAACCAAAATCTGTGTATGTTATTGAAAATGTAACATTTTATTTTATTTCTGAAAAAGAACAAAATGGACTAAATGACTCAAAAAAAGATGCGTTCATTTTGATGAACGAGATTCAAATTACCAAGTCTCTAAAATGATTCAAACTTCTCAACACTAACAGACAGACCTCTGGTTCATAGGCAACTTCGAAGCAATTACTAAGGAGACAAATTGTTGTTTAAGATGACATAACGTTATCAGATGTTCTGTCTTGCTGAAGGTGTTTACAAGACTTGTTTTGAAAGTGGGATAATCTCTCCCCTTTCCAGTACTGTGGACCACCACTGAATATTTTAGTGGTACACAGTACCAGACCGTACCGGCCCACTTTCATACTCCCATGTATCAATCATCTACCTCATTTACCCCGCCAGTTGTCATGTGATCATGGTCAGGGTGAGAAGTTGTACATCTGGTCTGATGTTCAACACCTAAAAAACATTTCTGACATCTCAGAGCAAAGCGGACAGCAAAAATATGATTGATAGAACAGTTTGGGGTAATTATTGACCTAATACACCAAAACAGGAGCGAACTAAGAAGCAGGATGGTGGTCTGAGCCAGCTCTGATTGCAAGCAGCTGTGTTTGGAGAGGGGCAAAGGACAGAAGAGGAATACAAGAAGATCAGGAAGGAGAAAACGATAAAAAAAGAGAATGACGATGGGGCTTGCTAACGAGCGGATATTGCGCTCAAGTGTAGGCTCGTGTGTGAGAGGAATAACAGCGAGTCCTGCAGCTGTGTCACTGTCCTCATCACTCTCAGGAGACTGGCCCATGTTTAAAAGCTGTTCGTCCCATTAATAGTCTATCTGCTTGAGTATAAGTTGGCAGGAAAAGCCAATTAGACCAAATGAGGAGTCTTTTTGAGTTTTTCCAAAGCGAGGCACCACTCCAGCTGTGTACATTTACATGACAAGATCTTCAGTTCCTCGGCTGGAAACGAACCAGCCTGGGGAACATTTCGCTCTTTTGCTCGAAAAATGTCATTTGTGCGAACGTCATTCTAGCAGCAAATTATCAGCATGCATAGCTACGGGGGGGGGAAATGTATTTCAAAGCACTGAAAAAAAAATTATACCTCAGGGTAATAGTACAGTAGCATTTTATATTGAACTTAACAAAAAATAATACACGGTTATAACTTAGTATAAACAGTCATGAATTGAATCAATTAACTCCGATTTATCCAGTCTATAGAAATAAAAAACAGTTGTTTTGACCAAATCAATGCAATCTAAGGATAAAACCTCGACAATGATTACAATTATCATTTCACCCCACACCACTGAATGAAGCGGATTCATGTTGAATGGTTTATAGGCTTCGGTAATTAAAAGCACAGAGAACAGAGCGAGATAACACACACTGTCAGGTAACCATAACAACAATCATTCAGTATACTGATTTGCCATTTTCATATCAGCAGTGATTGAGCACAAAGAATTTTTGATTTTTTTTTTATGTTGGCAAATTGACTTAGAAGAAATGAGATAACTAGTGGCCGTTATCTCGTGGTGACCGAGCGCCTCAGCCTTAGAGCTTTTCTTAAAGAGGATAAGCTCATCCAAAACCGATCCATCCTTCTACACTTCTTATCCTGTGTAGGACCATTGGGGCGTGAAGCCTCTCCCAGGGAAATAAGGGCACAACACAGGGTACACCCTACATTACAGACAACTTGGAAGCGCTAATCACACTACACTGGATGTCTTTGTACTGTGCGAGGAAACCTGAGGAAATCCACCGAGCACAGAGAGAAGATGCAAACTCCACAAACACGGACCGGGGGGCGAGATTCAAACCCCCAACGTTGAAGGTGCTTCAAGGTCTCTGGGGGTGTGCTGTGGTGTTTGACACCAGGACATTGGCAGCAAATCCTTTGGGTGCTACATGTATGGGATGCAGGGTGGGGCCTCCAGAGATTGGACTTATTTGTCTGGCACATTTAAATTTATGGTATTTGGTAGGTGCCCTTATCCAGATTTGTATCTCATTATACATCTGAGCAGCTGAGGATTAAGGGCCTTACTCATGGGCTGAACATTGGCACCTTGGTGGTGCTGGCGTTGGAATCTTCTGATCATTGGTCCAACACCTTAACCACTGAGCTACCTCTGCCAATCACCACTGGCACATCCAATGGCTGTTTGATCGGAGTGGGACCTGGGGAATTTGGAGGCCGGGGTGGCGGCCATGGGCTTTTTCCTTTATGCACTCCCTATACGATGGGCTGTGGTGCAATTGGTGTTCTGGTGCCTTTCTATTGTGGTCAGCATTGCCTTTTTTCAGCGATTTGTGCTGCATTGACTTGTCAGTGAGATCAGCCCAGACCTTTGGTCCTTGCAGGCATGGGTGAGACCTTGAGTGCTTATAACCCTATGCACCAGTTTGACGATGTATTTGGTGGTATATTTAAATAGATTTTAAAATTATGTTTGAGATTTCTTTCCCTGGAAAATCTGCCACAAATTTTAGAGTCTGGGATTCAGAAAAAGGCTTTTACCCGAGGTTAGAGGAAATCTGGCTGTATATTGATGAATATAGAGAGTAAAGAACTTCCCTGAAAAAACATGTCAGTTCGTCTGAAATAAAAAAGCCATGCTGCTGGTATTGGAATTCCCTCATAGTCTTCATAGTAAATGCTGGACTGTTTTCAATTCTAGATATATCCAATGAGAGTTTCAGGAAGCTGTCCAAACAAGAGTGTCCTGTGATGTATTTGAAGACTGCAAAGCCACAGCCTACGAGTCACACATGGAAATCTCCCATGCACCGAGCATGACCTTCAGGGTCTCGCGAGTGTTAAAGAAATGCAACTCCACTTGGTGTGTGAGGACAATTCTCAACCATGGGGTGAAGCAGGGTAGCTCTTAAAGCGGAGTTATTACTATTGACATCAATTCGAAGAGAAACCTTTGATTGAGCTACTGTCAAAGCTGCTGTTGTGGGCAATTAATCAGAATTGAGAATTGAATTGAACACAGCGGCATAAACCTGGAACATTTTTTTTCTTTCCATAAATGTCCTGTGTGTGTGTGTGTGTGTGTGTACCCGGTAAAGAATGTGCATACTAGTCCTGCATGATGTGTATGTCTGATGCTAGTCTTTAGTGCCAGAGCTGCACACGTGTGCAGGTGATGATACAGCAGCTCATTAACGTGGCCGTGCACCACACGGCGGAGACGTGATTTATTACCCGTGATCCTCCACATCCTCCAAGGACTGAGGTGATCCCATGCTCAGGAAGTAAACACAACCGCAGGATTATTACTATGCTCATGAATTCTAGGACTTCTTTGTAAAATCTTTTTAAAGGATATTTCATCGTTCCAGCTAGATTAAATGTGAAAGCATTTTTTAAAATCTCATTTTAATTGAATTCCGGTTCCGTGACTCAAAATAAATGACTGAATATAGTCTTAATTAGCATGCTTTTTACTGATTAAGGAAAATGAAGGTTATTATACATGATACTAACATGATTAGCTGCATTAATTAACATTTAGAAATTGCGAAGTTTAAGTACAGAATAAAGCATATGACGCAAATAATAGTGTGATGCAGCCAGACATGAAATAAAGTTGATTTTTTTTATTTTCCAATAACAGTGCATTCTGAAGTGTTTAATTCCTTTAATACAACAGCAGTTTGCTAACAAACGTGATCCTTTTTAATCCTTCGTAGTTCCAGATAATTATGTACTTAATACGTTAAAGTGCTGCAGTCTCCTCCCATAAATGGCAAATAAATGAATAAATAAACAAAAATTTACAAAAAACATCACTGGTTATCTGACCTTTGGTATTATTTAAAATTTTTTTGGTTGGGGTGCCAATCCATCGCAGGGCACACAAGCACTCACACTCACTACAGGCAATTTAGAAATGCCAGTTAGCCTAATCATCATGTCTTGGGACTGTCGGAGGAAACTGGAGCACCCGGTGGAAACCCGCCAAGCATGACACGAGCTAGAACCAAATGATCAACCCTGGAAGTGCAAGGCAACAGTGCTAAACTCTATGCAACTGAGTCACCTCACCAGTGCAATTAAACAATTAAAATTCTGGGTTGGTGTCTATTAAATCATGAAAGCCTATACGCCAATTAGCCATAACATTAAAACCAAATAATGGGAACCAAAGGCTAGCCTGTCTAGTCGATCCCACAGAAAAGCCAATGCAGCACAGATTGGTTAAAGACACCACAGCCCGCCGCATATGGAACGCAGTAGACAAGAAGCCCAAGTCCGCCATCCCGGCCTGAGCAACCCACAGCAATCAAATGATCCACTGCCAACATCTTGGTGCCAGACACCACAGCATACCCCCTGGAGTCATATCCCAAGGGGCCAGAGGTGCCCAGGTGGCAAAGGGGAACCCACACAATACTAGACATTTCCATCCATCTAGGAACCTTTATAGTCCAACTAGTGACCATGGAGGCCAATGTTGAATTGTATTTATTCCCATTTGTACAAACATAGTACAGTAGGACCTCTGGGCAACATTCACATGAAAATTCACACACTATGGACAATTTGGAAACGCCAATTACTCTAATCTGCATGTCTATGGACTGTGGGTGCAAACTGAAGAACCTGGAAGAAACCCACCAAGCACGGAGAGAACCAGACGCGGGAATCAAACCCAGGACCTGGAGGTCCAAGGCGACAGTGCCAACCACTAAACCAACGTGCCACCAATACTGGACATAATGTTTTGCATTTTAAAGTTATAGCTGCTCCGTATATATCCGCACATGTTTAACAGAGTAATACTGTAAGCAATATGATATAACAAATTTTTACATCATATTGCTTATTACTCTGTTAAACATGGACATAATTAATTCTGTAAATGTTTGTTATTGGTTCACATATCAAACAGCTTGAAGGACATGTTTTTGTTACTATAAAACATTTCTAGAAATCATTCCGCATGAATACCCTCCGCGCAAATGCCACTCTTAAAAGACTAGTTCAAGGTCCATGAGCAACGTAACACACATCCACACTGTATTTTAATCTCTGTCACTCTCTCTGCATGCCAGCATCCTTTCCTGATGAGTCAGTAATTATGTTTTGGCATGTGCCTTAATCACGATCTTGTGGATGTATGAAGCACACAGCATGCATGACACCTTGGCTTTCCTGTGTCATATCGGTGCTGTATTTAGCCTTTAGAGTAGTGTTTATCATTTGATTCTGTGGAATGTTACTTAACTAAATAGAAACCCACATAAAGCCTTTTCAAAACACAAATGCCACACCAAAAAAAATCTGATTTCACAAGGCTCAAATTATTGGCCTGCGTCAAGCAAAGAAAACTACAGGCATTTGACATGGGAATTAGATTAAGAGCTGTCGAACATATTATTAAAACCCTGGATGGATAGTACTGAACTATCAACTTCATGAAAGAAATATGATCAGAAAAAAATAATGTACTCTAGGTGAAGTTGTATCATTAAAAAACTGACAACAGAAATCAGAGCTGTAATAGTAGCTTTAATAGAAAAAATAAAGAGCATTTCCACACACAGGATGTGATGAAAAATTTGTTAGAGAGCAAAAAGATTGGCCTTTGGAGCTATGAAAAAAGGTCATGTGGTCTGATGAGTTCAGATTAACCCTATTCAGTGATGGGTCAGGGTAGTGATGGGAAGTTTGGATCATTTCAGAAAATAAAGAAATCTCATCATAATTTTTTGAGTCATTTCGTTCATTTCGTTCCTTTGATCAGAAATAATATAAAATGTTACATTTTCAATAAACAGGCTCGCAACATGTCTACAGTACATACACAAATCTGGGCTATTGTACCAGTAATGAAAAAAAATATAATGCAGTTTAGGCCATACTATGGTGAACAGAATGAGCAGCTCCCCTCCTATATCTTCTGGTCGGAATCGTTCGTTCTTTTGTCACGGGACTCTCATAGACACTATGCAGTGCATTACACAGGAAACATAACTGAACGGTTCTTCTCATGAGTCTTCTCGTCCGAGTCGTTCGTTCTTTTGAATCTATTGCACTGCATAGCGTCTATGGAAGTCACATGACAAAAGAACGAACGATCCGGACAGAAAAAGACTCGAGAGGTAACTACTCATTTCTACTTCCTGATCATAACTTATGGAGGTTTTGCTATGTTTTGGGCATGCGTGCCCAGTAGAAAATGAATTAATCACTCTCTGAGACTACTCGTTCTTTTGAGTCACTCGTTCTTTTGAATCGCTCATGAACGACCCATCACTAGTGATGGGCGTTTCAGGGTAAGAAGGGAAGCGTAGGAAGCAATGCACTCAATCATCAATGTTATGGCAATAAAATTAAGTCAGCTGATGACCTGAAGGAACTGAATAATCAATGTAGTTTTTCTACCCTGACGGCGTGGCCATATTCCCCGACTCCAGGAGAATGTGAAAGAGTGGTTCTGGGGGCAGATGAATTGCCCACCACAATGTGCACTGTAGTCAAATCTAAAGGCAGTTAAATCAATTTAGAGTGTATATTTTCATAGATTTGAGTCAGAAGAACTTCTACTGCCTTAAAGAAATTATTCCTCTTTTTCAGCTCTGTGAACTTGGTCTTGTGGGCGTCACTGAAGACAAATCAGCTGATTAGCATTTATCAACAAAGAAAATCAGCATTTACAACAAAAATGGTGTATTTATAACAAATTAAACTGGACGAATAGACTGGGAAATACACCGTTCAGACATAACATTAACAACACTGACAAGTGATGTGAACAACATTGATCATGAACTACTGTAGATACAGTAAACTGCTGACAGGATCATGGGCACCCAAGGACCACCCATGCCCACGGTGGCCAAAGGCTAGCCCGTCTGGTCCGATCCCACAGAAAAGCCAAGGCAACACGAACTGGTGAAAAAAGATACAGTAGAAAGGCACCAAAACACCCAGTGCACCACAGCATGCAGGGCATGAGGCCCAGCAGGCAAAGAGCTCAATGGTTCATGCTTTCCTTCAGAGCTTCCCCAGTGGCACAAGGGAAACCGTAAACCTTGGTTGTTTTAGAGTTAATTCAATTTTATTTATATAGCGCTTTTAACAATGGTCATTGTCTCAAAGCAGCTTCACAAAATGAACAAGAGTTAATGGTTTTACCGTTATGACTGATCAATATATATTAACGATCCGAATCTATCCTTTCACAAACACAACATTAGCTAACATAATGATCATCTGTTCTTCCTATGCGGTCCATTAGATTTGTTCTGCTTTGTGGTACAGCACCGTCCATCTGTCCAACACCACAGGACGTTATTTCAAATCTCACTTCAGTGCAGAAGCTAAAGCATTCAATCCGTTGTACACTTTCCTGGCTACAACCCTCAGAATGCTATTGGATCCAAATTAGTGTTTCAGGCTACAGGAGAATTGTCTGTGGTTGTCATCTGTCACGTCCATCAGCCGCCCTCTTTCCGTGAATGTACTGCAAGTGGTTCTTGGTTGCGTTAATTGAGGCATGATGTGTTGTGGAGATGGTAAGCTTTGGCAAGCGGATGAGCTTTGGAACAGGTTTTGAATTGAAAAATGTGTCAGAGGGAAGGGATTCCAGAGAGAGAATGGCATTCGCAGAAGGGCGTTTGTGCTCGTCTGTGTGTGCCAGAAAATGTTGGACTGAAGGCCTCATTCCACTTAAGTGGTCAGCTTGGAAAGAAAAAAAAGCATGAAATGGTATTTGGTATCTTATGTAAGATGCATCTTCTGTAGTTCGGAATTTCCATGTATTTCTGAGTTTCAGAAAGTTGATTAAACATACACAGTACCTAT
Source organism: Platyallabes tihoni (assembly GCA_030068045.1). Taxonomy (NCBI): domain Eukaryota; kingdom Metazoa; phylum Chordata; class Actinopteri; order Siluriformes; family Clariidae; genus Platyallabes; species Platyallabes tihoni. Next base: position 4,587,538 of record JAQQZS010000019.1, on the reverse strand, counting down.
TACGTTTACCGGTTTTGGGAAATTATTTTATCTAAGCAGACATACAGTACAAGACGGGATTTAGGGAAAATCCAAACTATCAATCATGCTGAACTGTGGTAAAGAACATTGACTTCTGGTCTGCCTTTGCCCTAAGCAGACTTACTCAGAGTTTGGATTTCCAGTAAACCAATTAAGCGACTGATGAGGGGAGGGACACCTCCACAGGGTTGCTATTCAACAGAAACCTTGGAAACCTTGTTAATGCTTGCTTAGCACTCGAATATGACAGAAAGTATAAGAGAGAGAGACAGGTGTACTGTATGGCGGAGATACGTAAAAAGAACTACATACTGAGTTGGAAACTGGAAGACAGATTGAGTGGGTGAAAAAAGTGAAAGTATGGGAGAAACAAAAAGAGAGCAAAAGAATTCATGTCTCCTCCACCTCCACTAGGCTGATCTTAGACAACCAGACTCTCAAGGTGCTCATTAGTAGCTCCACATCCCTCACGCACAGCTCTGCTTTAAAAAGCGCATGAAAAATTCATGCGGCTGAGAGAAAATAGCCACCAAGAGACTGGTAAAATGGCTAGATTAGGGGCGAGAGCTACAATTTGGGGTGATTTTACTATCCGAACGCCAGCATGGAATCTCAGTGGGTGAAGAAGGCAGGACATTCGTCTGTGCTCTTAACAGGGAATTGAAAGACACTTTTTATTTATGAGTGCCTTCACAGGAGGATGAGCTTTAAAGAACCGTGATAGTATCTCTTGATACTACAAATTGAGGAACGTTAGAGATTTACTAAGTAGAAGGATACCAAGGAGGAGATTGATGCAGAGCTTGGGTGAATTGTTGCCTCAGGTTGGTATAAGGCGCTAATGCCTGAACTTAATTTCAATTAAGCCAGTACTGACGTGACATTATCTATCAACCTTCCTCCATAAATAAACCAACAAACCCCAATATTCTCCTTCGTAAGCAAAAGCAATGACTAAATTGAACATTCTCTCAAATGTCAACCGTACCCTGCAAAGGAGCAACACTCTCCATCTCATACACGATGAACAGTCAGCAATACCATTTTTTCCCACCAATTTTTTTGCCCGATTTTCTCCCCTAATTTTGTCGTGTCCAATTCCTCCCAGTCACTAGGGGCTCCCACATTAAGCTCATACCGCCACTCAGTAGGGAGGGCCGTAGACTGCCCACGTGCTCACGCACCGTTGGGGGCGGCGTAACACACTCGGAGGAACAGCGTTATCCGCTCCTTCCGCTTACGCGAGCTCACAGACGCCCTTGATTGGCTTGTAGAGCTGTCGTTAATGTGGGAGTGCGAATCAGCTCCCCCATGCCTCCGGCTTTGAGAGGCAACAGCATCACCCGGGGATCGGAGTTCGAACCAGCGATCTCCGGATGATAGGGCGAGCGCTTTACCACTGCACCACTCGGAGGCCCATAGCAATACCATTTTCAACACTAATTCTCTCAAAAGGAACCAATATCAAACAACAACGTTCTCCATCAAATGCATCCACGTTTTCAACACCATTCAACATTCTCAAACTAACCACAACAATGATCAGGAAGCACCATGCAAAAAGCTCTTTGATTTATAGTTATAACGTTGACTTTGTAATTTGTAACGTTGACTTTGTAATTGTAAAACTGCAGAAAAAAAGTCAATTCTGGCCACGACAGAAAGGCACCAGAACACAGCCAGACGAAGAGCACCCAGACCTCCAAACTCTTCAGATCCCAAATCGATCAAGTACACACAGGACCCACCAGACAAACAAGTCCTTCCCATGGAGCCCCAACCCACAACCCACAGCACTGAAGGGATCCGCTTCAATCGTTCTGGTGCCAGACACCACAATACACACCCCAGAGGCCCTGTGGAGTCGTGCCCAGAGAGACCAGAGCTGCCTCGCTGGCACGAGGGGAACACAAATCCAGGTGGTTTTAATGTTAATGTTTTTAATGCTGTATATCCGAACTAGGACTACATATGAAAGTGATAAAGTCAGATCCATGTCGTGGATTGAAGTCACTTCTGATAATGAGATCATTTTCTTCTTCATAAAACAAAACCATATGCCATATGACTCACTTGACTCTTTGGGCAAAAAAAGTGAAGAAGCTAAATGTCTTTACTCATTCATATGGTTTCAAAGTGCTTTTTTTCCACCTATGTTTCTTCACTCACAGCCATTACATCAGCCAAAGATGGGTCCATTTTCACGAACACAAATTGCCAATAAGATTAAAAATACCACGAGATTCAGCGGCCTTGTCAAAGTTAATGTGTTTTGCATAGAGCGTGGAGAACCAGAGCATGTGCTTTTAAAGAGAGAGAGAGAGAGAGAGAGAGAGAGAGAGAAAGACGTGTGTAAATAATTATTGGGCAGTCCACAATATGGCAGCAGTATTACATAAGATCCACCTTTCAGTTCTGATATATACATATATTTAAAAATGTTTTTGGACATATAGTCCGGACATAATTTATGGGATTTTAAGAACTGCTTCAAATCTGTGTTTGGGAGGTCATCATGTCGATCTGTTTATGGTTTATAGGTCAGTCCATATTTAAGTAGATATAAATGGAGATAACTTTCTGGGAATGTTGCCAAGATGACCACCATGTGGAGAGACTTTACTAGAAGGTCTCTCATTAAATGCTATAAGCAGATGGCTTCAAAATGCTTCCCCTGACCTTTTGGAGGTTTGGGAAACTTTTCAGACACTTTATTTGACCTTTTGAGAGACAGACAGATTAGAACAGCTTAGTTACAGTGTCTCAGTTTAGATTTTTTTGTAAAAAAACACATCCTCCAGGGAGCGACGTTTGCATATCAAGCAAGGATCCCAAAAATATCTATTATACTTGTTTATGACCAAACTGAAATGACTTTCATTCTATGAAATCTCAGACAAGGCCATTTTTTCAAGGATTTGTCTAGAATGTATCTCCAAGCCAGAATGGAGGATAGAAGTCCAAAATTTAAAACAGTAATATTTAGCCAGTCAATCTTGACACAACCATGGTGTCTAGCTGTCTAGTTTTAGGTTTCTGCCTTCGGCCAATCCGAAGCTCAGCCGAGCGAATGGGGATTTGTCATGAAGCACAGCAAGCCCTAAATCCAGCATCCTTCTGGGCGTAAAAGCCTGTCAGATAGAGAGATGTGGAAGATGAGAGCAGTGATGGGTGCCCAGAAACGAGCAAGTGAATGTGCAAGCATGGAGGAGGTGGAAGTAATTTGTGAGCGAGAAATTGCCAATTTGAGCCCGGTACCCTGGGATAGCTTTCCTGTTTTATTTTCTGCATTTTGCTTTCTGTAATGACGAGCATGACTGCCATTAGAGCATCGGAGCAGAACCTTAAAAAAATGACACCTACAGAGAACGTACTGTAGCTTGTTTTATTTTGTACGACAGAGAGCAGGTTTAATTTAAGGCGGAAGGTGAAGAGCACGGTGAAGTGATGTTGAGAACAGGGAGCGAAGCAAAATAACTCATCAGCATTTCAGCCTGGATCTTACTCCACCTCCGGGGACTCGTTGCAAGAAAAGCCATTATCCGTTTAATCCTGCCTGAATATCTGAAATCTCCCAGAGTTTAAATTCATTATCCAAAAGAACGGAAGCATTGCAGAACAAAGAACAAATAAAGTATCTCCACCCAGGATGGAAACATCACAGGTGATTTGTCGTGAGATGAGCACTGGAAAGGACATTGATTCAAAGCTTCACGGGACATATCATCTCATAGAATCCTATTACAATAAGAATGAGTCTATTTGCTCCTGACACAAGTCACTATCAAGACAAGGATGTAGTGTTATCCTGTAATCTTTTTTTCCTGAATGAGGTTTGAAAGACTTGAAACTTGTGTGTCTAAACCTTTTAAGCTTGGATAGATGCCGCACTTGACCTTTCAAGCAACCAATCTCCATTTAACAACCTGACCCATCCTGGTGATCTTCTTCTGGGTGGAGCTCTCACCACTTGGAAACCACTTGCTCCTGCTGAGGATGAACTCATACTGTATGGACAGCCAAAAGATACATTTGAAGATGACTTTGGACCCCAATTGATATAAACAGATTTGCTACGATGGCTTTAGGACTGCAATTTTGCACTCAAATCTCCATTAGGGAACGCTTCAACAAAATAGACTCACTATTAAAACTATGGCGACACGGTGGCGTCTCTTCAATGCTATAATGTGTTGGGGAGGGAACCTTAAAACCAGAGACGCCACATGATTGGAAAAGATAGCTAGGAGAGTGGAATCTACGAAATCTAATATTTTTTTAGAGATCAATAAAGTTACTATAAATCAATCAATCTATATATCAATCTATCTATTTATCAGTCAGCACTCTGGCCTTGCACCTCTAGGGTCAAAGGTTCGAATCCCACCTTCGGGTCTGTGTGCATGGAGTTTTCTTTCATTTTCTTCCCGTACTTGGTGGGTTTCCTCCAGGTACTCAGATTTCCTCCCACAGTGCAAAGACATGCAGAAACTGGCTTTTCCAAATTGCCCGAAGTGTTTGTTTGTGAGTTTGTGTGCCCTGCAATGGATTGGCACCCTGTTCAGGGTGTACCCTGCCTTGTGCAGAATAAGTGGTATAGAGAATGAGCGAGAGTCATGGAATTTACAGTAACCACTGATAATCACACTATTTGGTGTAACCCAAATGAGAATGAGTTCCCTTTTGAGTCTGGATCCTCTGAAGGTTTCCTCCTCATGTTGTCTCAGGGGGTTTTCCTTGGCAGTGTCGCCTCTTGGTTGCTCATTAGACATGTTGTTCTGGAATTGTAAAGCTGCTTTGTGACAGTTTCTTTTAAAAGAAAGTGAGGAGGAAAAAAAACATTGACAAAAAAAAAAGTTGTTTACCATTAAAAAAAAATGTCTGACCTTGTCCAGGATTTGCCTTGGCATAAGCCTGCACATTGCGACATGTTTTAAACATCTACAGTAACTAATTAAGACCTGCATTTTAATGGAATCAACTGAAAACGAATTCCTGAAGCTAATAAACAAATCACACCAAGCCCTATTAATATACAACCCACAATGGTGCTTTTATACCAATTAGGAAAATATGAATTATGTGTTATGATATTAGATTCAGTTACTGAGTCTCTTATTAGAGTTCGTACAATGCTATTAGAATATTGCATTTAAATTGATCCAGGTATGTACCATGTACTGTACCTAGTCCTTTTCCTGTTCTTCCAGCCTGGCTTTAAGGAACATCAGTCATCTTTTATTTCTTTTCTTCGCTCCCCCAAGCCCCCCCGACCCCTCCGACACCTCTCCTCCCACTGAGGCAGCCAAGCAGAGCAATTTTTAAAATTTAATAAAATCAGAGTCTCATATATGGGATTGAATCTCACATGCAATAAAGCTCAAACTCTCCAGAGCATCCATCGTGTCTCCCTAATGCCAGTCTATGTCCTCACTCCTCTGTTTCTCCCTCCATCTGGCAACAAAGATCCCACCAATGAATCAAGCTAATGCTTAAACTCTCGCTACTGCACACACTTACATTGATCAAAGCCTCATTCAGTGTTTTGTATCTCGGTATTTACTCCTAAAACACTGTAAAGCCTAGATTTACAGCCCAGTAAGTTTGTTAGCATTAATCTTCTACTTCATTTATGAGCATACTGTATGTGTGCAAAAATTTAGGAAAAAGAAATTGTGAAAGACTCTGCTTTTCCATCAACTTATTGTTGGTTCAAGAAATCTTTTTCCATTTCACACTCCAGTCTCCACGCTCTAATCTCTGCTCTTAATAGCCAAAAAATTGGAAAATAAATCGTTAGAAAACAACCATCATAAAAGATTTCAGGTTTGAATCTATAAGCACCAAAGAAAACCAAAATGTGAAGTTGGAAGCTAAAATGTGTCATTGTACAGCTGGTAATGGGTAATGGTAGTTTAGAAGTGAAGATCTTGGACTACTGCTCGGTAGATCATCAGTTAAAACCCTAGTTTATCCAAACTGCCACTGTTGAGCACTTGAGCAAGGCTCTTTACTACTTATAAAATGTACAAAAATGTACAAAAAAGGACATTTGTCAAATGCCATGAATGGTTGGTGGGTAGTAGGTAAATGGTGATGTGCCAAATATACTTACTCCATCACATTATACACTGATTAGCCATAACATTACAACACAAAACCTTATGCCCAGTATTCTTTCGATTCCACATAGTGCCACCTAGACAGCTCTGGGCCCTTGGGGCAACACTCCACAAGACCACAATGTTGGCAGCAGATCCTTTGAGTGCTGTGGGTTGCAGGGTGGGAGGCCTGTGGAAAGGACTTGTTTATTCGACACATCCCATGGGTGCTCCATCGCATTGGGATCTGGGGACTTTGGAGGCTGGATCAGTGGTCTTGGGCTCTTTGCATGCTGAGCCCTCTGCACTGGGGTTGTGGGTGATTTGGGGGTTTTGGTGCCTTTCTATTGTAGCCAGAATTGACTTTTTTCAGCCATTTATGGGACATTGGCTTTTATGTGCGATTGGACTGGACGTGCTGTGATTTGGTTCCTGATGGCATGAATGAGCCTTGAGTGCCCATGGTTCTGTCACCAATTTACTGGTGCTGTATATAATCAATAAACAGTATTGATGCTAATCAATATTAATGTGCTAATTACTGTATATGTGGAGTTAATGTTATAGCTGATCGGTGTACATTAGTTAAATCATTACATATAAATAGTTTGTCCAAGTACTACAGTGGCATAGGTGGTATCTAAGAGGTCATTTTAAATCATACATGCAAACTGGGTAAGGTATTTTAAATGAATTCCAAACCAAAACCAAGACAAAAGCCAATTAATGAATATAATGAAGATATTATCCTACAGTAGATACTGCCTGAAGAAAGGTCTTCGGTCTTCGGCAGAGGTTAATTTCTCCAGTGAGAAGGCAGAACACTGAAGCCTTGTGATCTTGATAATAATAATAAAAAATCTTGCATTTGGTGAGAAGATAATCACAAGGCCTTATTATTATACCAAGTGATTTAGTATGAAAGGAGAACAGGAGTGAACCATGTACTGGCCCCAGGGTAACTCCCATAGGATAGAGCTCAGACAGAGGGCAGAAGTTCATAACATGACTTGGCATTCAGGTGTAATTCTGAATCAGGGTGCATAGATAATATGGTTCAGAAACCCTGCATGCTTAAAGTGCAAAGACTTTGGAATTGAATTCGTGCTGGACAGAGTGACCTTAGTAAAGGAACCAAATAAAAGAACTTCAAGAGGTCATGACCCAGGCTGGTAGTTGCCAATAAGGTATGGTAGATGAGGACTGGCAAAAAAAAAAAGAAGAGAGAGTGACAGTAATCACAAGTAGAAAAGGGACTAGGACTTATATAAATAGTTGAGCCACTTCTACTGTATGGTTAAAAGAGATTGGAATCCTATTTTGTTATATAATTTGATCAAATAAATAATACTTGACAATTAAATTGAATCCAAAGTGGTTGATAATGGTTATCAACTATCGGTTCAGTTGCTCAATGCTTCCATCATCCAGGAAGAGATGTCTAACTAATCTAAAGAGATGTCTGAACTAATGAACAAGAGCTATGAGACCCGGTCACTGAGTTCATTGATTTAGTATAAAGTGAGAACTAGTACGGACCAAGAATTGACTCCTGAAGAATTCCCATAATGGTGTGAGGGAATGAACTGAAACTTTCCACAGTAAGTGGTAGGATCAATTCTGTAAGTTCACTGAGAGCGATGTCAGTACAATTGGTGGGTGTCAAGAGCCTCTGGTGTGAATGATAGCAGACAGGTCAAGGTGGATGACAGCAAAGGTGAGGATAATTACCTAGAGATTCGACAGGGGAAAGACATGACCATATGCGTGGTGAGAAAAACATTTCCCTTTCAGAGATATAGCTATGTGATGCACTGCCGTCTGTGTTACCCAATGCAGTTCTTTGAATGACTAGATTGACCTCTGAATGAATCATGAGTGTTTTACATAACTGTATCTTTAGTACATATCGTTCTTACACTACCAACATTTCACCCTTTGAAACGACATCGTACTTTCCAAATGTGACTCTTGGGTTTTTATTCAAGACCAGAGCATGAGTTGGACTTTATCTCACAGCACATTTTATACAGCGAACTCGTTAAATCATTTTTCGCTTCAGCTTGGTTATTTTTTTATTATTTAAAGTAGCTAAATATAATATACAGACTAGCTTGCTCCAAACTCTGCAGCCAGAAACAAGGAACATATTCCACGTACTATTGTCACTTTGCTTCTTTTATTTAGAATTGATTTACCTTGACTTTTATTGACTGATAAAGCTCTTAATGGGTTTAGTACCTGTGTACAGTACATCTCAATTCATTTGACATTCAAATTCAGCTTTAAGTTCAAGTTTTGGGGTAGTTTTACTTTTAGGGTTAGAGATGGCATTTTTCTTTTAATTATTATTATTATTTTACTTCTATTGTTTTTCCTGACTGTCATAACTTTTGCAATCCAGAGTTTGACACCCTGTCCATGGTGTAACCCACCTAATGCCTGGAATACGTTCAAGGCCTCTTGCGACCCTTCTCTATAATACGGGATGGGTATTATAGAGAAAGAGTGTGAGTGATATTTGACAGGATGATTTAAAATGTATTTTATAACACTATTTTTACTTTTATGATTGGTATGAAATTACTGCCTTACTATAGGTATCTAGTGAGATGCTATGGCCCGAAGTCCCTGATCGATACAGGATGATAGCTTAGCTTTCAAAGAGTTGAGTAATTTCATTTAACACTTTTCCCCTCGTACTTTTAATTTTATTCTTGCTTAAAGTCAGAATGTTTTATAAGTCAAAAAGAGCAGATTAATGCAAGCCTGCTCAATCGATATGCGTTATTAATGAAACAGGCTATTGTAAAATCTTTTAAAGCACCAGAAAAACTACTAAAATTATAATGACCATGAATAAAACTCCCTAGATTGGAAATAATAGATGTAATAGTTATACTCCTGTTTCCAGTCTGAGAAAATCAGTCCATTGAAATCACTAAGAAGCCTGATGGTTTCTTAAAATGGCATAAAACAATACAAGCAAGGATAAGCTCTAAGCTTAAGCTGTATTGAAGCTCTGTTTCACAGTATCAACCACTTATTATTTAAAAACAATGGAGAAAACTTTGTGTAGTCTCAGGAATGAAATTCATTCAATTCAAAGAATTGAAATCAGTTTCTAGACAGCTGTGACATTTTCCATAATGCGTGTAGCATTGATCTGAAACAATACTGGACCAAAGATTACTGAGGCTTTATTTGAGAACGCAAGAGCATCATTCTACTACACAGTGTGTGTATCTTGGCTTCCCTGGAGTTATTATAAAATATTGACCAGTAAATTTAAAACCCCATAATCATCTTACATAAGTATGTAGCTGCAATCGGGACAAAAAGCAACACAGACCCTGGTTCATATTTCTAGCATATTGTGCTTTCATTTTTATTTAAATTTTTTGGATATTTTTTCCGATTTTCTCCCTAATTTAGTCGTGGCCAATTCCTCCCCGTCACTAGGGGGCTCCCACATTAAGGCTACTACTACC
>JAQQZS010000019.1:4456731-4471276 GCA_030068045.1 Platyallabes tihoni | reverse complement strand
GCAAGCCGAGGGCGACAGTGGCAAGGAAAAACTCCCTGAGATGGTAATAGGAAGAAACCTTGAGAGGAACCAGACTCGCATCCCAAGAGACACACGAGGCATCCATAGGACGAGATCGCCAACCAGAAGTGGGCCACCAGGATGAGTCAAACAGGTGAAGAGGGCAGAGTAAGGCCAGGGCCAGAGGCTGAATAAGGGCGGATTCCAAATTCAGCCAATGTCTATCATAGTCGAGTTCTCAAGAAACCCGGAAGGTTATCCCCCTGGCCAAAATTAGTCTTATAAGAGAAAAATAACCTTTATGTACAACCTCATTAGAGTTGCACACTTGGACAATTGTAATTTCTTATTCTCCAGATTCTGATCATCTCCAAGCAGGTCACAACATGACAGGGTACAGAGTGTGAAATCCTGATGGAATCACTGGGCCAGAATGCAAAAAACACCCGATGTTCATGGGATTTGCTTGAATAACAAATGGTGACCAGCACCAAAGTGTGTCATGAACTCTAGCTGAATGGTGACCAAGCCAGTGGAAGATTGGACAAAAGTTTACAGGAACCTTTAATATACTGTACAGTACCTGATTGCTTCCAAGGTGATGAAGAAGAGTAGCGACTTGAGTATTTGGAAAGAAAGGGCTACTTTCATGAGAATGAATCTTCTGGTCAAGCTCACGATTGGCTTATCAAGTTCCCTTTGAGCCGAAGTCCAACGTAGCCTCTGAGTGACAGTTAAAATTAGGATGCGCCATCATCTACATCTAATACTGTGATGATATATTCTTGCAGTCCTAAATGCAATCAAAGTATATCATTAGTCGAGGTGTAAAATGAGCCTTAAAATGTTAGATTTATCTCAGAATACTCGCACAAGAAAAATACAAAACTGTTTTCCAAACCCATTTGGCACCCATGGTGCTGATGTAGCAATCAGTTCCCTCTTATTGAATTTCACTCCCAGCGCCCATGAATCGAGTTAGGGGATGCAATGCCATATCAGCCACAGACAAAATGAGATTAATGGTTTCAGTTTAGCCGGCAGTGGTCATTAGCCCAAGAGCCAAACACAGCACGGGGAAAGTTAACTCAAGGTCAGCAGGAAGACATGTATAATGCAGCGGGAAGCAGAAAATCTGCCTTTTACCCAATTGCTCTTAGCCTTATCCAATCGCTAGAGCCGCTCCGAGACAGCATTCATTAAGAAAATACATTCCCCCGGCGGACACCCTGAACGCCGTTCCGATTCGGTGTTAAAGGGTAAATACACAGAAGGCATATAGCTAGCCTTGCAGACTTTATGTTAATAGTCAATTTGGAAAGTTGTTTAAGTTTACTCATTGTGGAGAAGCTTCTATCCAAACTATTTATCAGAAGCAAGAAGCTCGCATCCATAACAGGCCTCAGCCACAAAGCACAATCACAAACACATTAAGCGTCTCCTCCATGCGAATATTAATGTGCTTAATGTTCTGATAAGACCTGACCTCCACTTTGCTTCCGTTTTATTTTTAGACAAGAAAAAACTGTTCTCATTTATACCCTGAACACAATTTCTCACTAATGGAGCAAAGTTAGAGGAGGACTCAGCACTTAAATGAAATGTTAGAGTATAGATGCTTTTTAAATAAATGACAGGAATGCACGGGCAATCTTTTTTCCAAAAAAAATAAATAATAAATAATAATAATAACATGCTCCCTCCCCCCCGAGGAGCATCGTTTACTGTATGTGTTTCATTCATCATCTATACCACTTTATCTTTTATACATGGTCGTAGGGGGCCTGGAGCCTATATCAGGAGACCTACAGTAGGGTGTAGGGCAGGGTACACCCTGGAATTAACGCACTACGGGCAATTTGGAAACACCAATTAGCCTAATCTGCATGTCTTTGGACTGTGAGAGGAAACCGGAGAACCCAGAGGAAACCCACCAAGCACGGGGAGAACATGCAAACACCATGCACACAGACCCTTATGCGGGAAGCGAACCCAGACCCTGGAGGTGCAAGGTGACAGTGCTAACCACTACTGTACGCCACGTTGCTGAATTAGCGGACTGTTTAATACTCTAAATTGGGTTACACTCACCGGCTTCATTATTCTTCAAGTACAGCACACCTGGTTGTTTACTCAAATATTTAATCAGCCAATCACATGGCAACAATATATTTAGGAATATAGTCATGGTCAAGACGATTTTTTGAAGTTCAAATCGTGATTTAAATGACTTTGAATGTGACCTGGTTGTTGTTGCGAGACAGGCTGGTCTGATTATTTCCGAAACCGCTGCTCTACTGGAATTTTCTTGCACAACCATCTCTAGGGTTTATAGAGAACGGTCTGAAAAAGAGAGAATATCCAGTGTGCTGCAGTTCTCTTGTTGAAAATGCCTTGTCAATGCCAGAGGTCAAAGGAGAATGGTCAGACTGGTTCAAGCTGATAGAAAAGCGACAGTAACCTGAATCGCTACAACTGTGGTATATGGAAGAGCATCTCTGAATGCAGAACACATCGAACCTTGAAGCAGACATTCTATAGCAGCAGAAGACCACACCGGGTGCCACTCCTGTCAATTAAAAACATGGAACTGAAGCTACAATTTGCATGGGCTCACCAAAATTGAACTGGAAAAATGTTGCCTGGTCTGATGAGTCTCGATTTCTGCTGCTATATTCAGATGGTTGGATTAGAATTTGGCAGCATGAAATACATCCATACATCCATAAATACTTTGCGCTTTGGGACTTTGGGACCGGTGTAGTGTTGCTGACCATGCCCAGCCCTTCACTAGCTACTTCCAGCAGGATAATTTTCCATGTCACAAAGCTAAAATCATCTCAAACTGGTTTCTCGAACATGACAATGAATTCACTGTAACTCAAATGGCCTCCACGAATGACATGATGCTGTCATGTCAATATGGACCAAAATCTCGAAGGAACGTTTCTAGCACCTTGTTGAATCTACACCAGTTCGAGCTCCAGCTCTGCCAGGTTGCTTCTGTTAGGCCCTTGAGCAAGTCCCTTAACTGTCTGCTTCAGGGGAACCGTCAGGCTAAACTCTGCACTCTGACCCCAGCCTACTAACAAAAAAAGCTGGGATAAGCGAAGAATAATGAATTCCACTGTGCAGTAATGTACTGTGTATGTGATGAATAAAGGCTGAACTTTAAGGGAGTCCAACCCAGTAGTTGGCTGATGTTTTCCTGAAGTCTTTGTTTGTGCCCCACTCAGTTGTCCATGCGTCAATCACGTCTTTATAAAGTGTTTGACATACTTCAAAGCCATAGGCTTGGCTCAGCAGCCTATTTGAGATGCACACACACACACACGCTCATATACAATCTTTTTCAGTGCGCTGATGATACACTCAACAGGTTTCACAAAAGAACACACATACATAAGTAACATTGCATAATGAGCCACAGGTGGAAAGCCTTATGCATTATCCAGAACGATATGCAAGCCTCAATCAGTAGATATATCCTTATACTGGTTCACTAGATTACTGCCTAGAAGATTTTTTTACACAAATTCCTAAGAAACATATAGGTCTTTAGATGTTGTTTAAAGATTGCCAGTGACTCGGCTGTAAAGACATCTAGAGGAAGTTCATTCCAACACCCAGGTGCCAGAAGAGAAAACAGTCTAGACACATGTCTTTCTCAATCCCTGAGAGACTGAGGGACTAGTGGACTCTAGTTCAACTTCCACAATGTTTAATATTGTTATAATTATGAACGGTCATGAAAGAGATATGACTCATTATTCTTTTGATCTTACTTAATCATTGATTCAGTTAGATACTAGTTAGTTTCCAGGGAATCTCTTCTAAACAAGCGGAGGGAGGGGCAGTAGTGCCCTTGCAGGAGATATGTGGTTTTGTTGGACACGTCTGACATCCAGTGGAGATGCTTGGAAATACATGATGTAATAAGATTTGTTTTCAATGATCTTTAAGATGCGGGATGGTGAAAACAGGCAGAGCTAAACGTGCACCTTCCATTCATAGTACAGTATAAAGACACGTGGTTTCTGAGGTATGACTTGCTAGATGACAGTCTCTACTTGAGGTATGGAACTGATTTCTGTCCATCACTTCATCACTCTATATTGATAATCCACATGATAGAATATCCTGGGGAACTTTGGGCACAAGAAAGGGTACAAGCTCACACACACTCACGCTCATTCAAACACTATGAGCAATTCGGAAAATGCTGATCAGTCTTCACCAAATGGACTGAAACCCACCAAGGTCTGGGAGAAAATAAAAACTACACACACAGAGACCAGAGGATTCCGGATTCAAACCCTGGAGGTAAGTGGAGTAAGTGCAATCAACTAAGCCACACTTAACCTTCACTCATTGTTTATACCACTTTATCCTGTTTACAGGGTTGTGGGGAGCCTGGAGCCTATCCCAGGGGACTTAAGGAATGAGGCAGGGTATACCCTGGAATTCATCGCATGGGACACACACACTTTGGACTGTGGGAGAAAATCGGAGTACCTTGAGGAAACCCACTAAGCATGGGGAGAACATGCAAACTCCATGCACACAGACCCCGAGGCAGAAATCGAACCCATACCCTGGAGGTGCAAGTCGACGGTGCTAACCACTACACCACCGTGCCGCCTTCATTGTACTTATGTTTGTTCCCATTTCTATTGTGGCTCTATGAACGAAAAACAGGAAAATAATAACCTCCAGAAATATTGTATCTCCTACCTTACACCACCTACTGGCCACTTTAATAATAACACTTAATGCTCATTTGATATTCACGGGAACAGTGTGTTCCAAGAAAACCTACCACCATTTTTCAAAACCTCTACAATTCACTCTGACATGCTGTCAATCAACTTCTGGGCTACATCCTGACTAAGCAAGAATGGGCTGCGCCATCAATCAGTGCTTGGAGTTGGTCAGAATTTGTGGGTTTTGGGATTGACCACAAGTTCTCAATGAGATTAAGGTTTCCTAGCCATGGATTTCCTAGCCAAATTTCCATGTTTTTTTCCCCGAACCACTTAGTTATCATTTTGCCTGATGGCAAGGTGCTCCATCATACTGGAAAAGGCAGTGTTGGTCACCAAAATGTTCTTGGATGACTGGGAGAAGTTGCTCTCAGAGAATGTTTTTGTACCCTTCTTTATTCATGACCTCACCAGTGTTGTTTGATTATGGAGCCCCTGCTGTTCATACTCGGTATTGCACTGCACTCATTTTTTTTTAGCAACACAACACACACACACAGACAAAATCTGAATGTAATTTGTTTATTTCATGAAAACTTTATTGTTTCATCATTTGCATTGGATCACAGCTGTTCCGACACTCATTCAGAAAGGTAAAGGAGGCTGAAGCAACCTTACTCTGCGATACACAGGATGTGTTCATAGTGTTTGTTTTAAATAAACTGACATCTAGCATTTTAATATATATTAATTTTTTAATTATGTACATGTTAATTTGTATATAAAATAATTTTTATTGCCTTGATCATCATCATCGTCATCGACTTAAACCAACAGAGTAGTTACAAAACTGACAAAGAAAGAAAAAGGTGATGTGCGACAATCGAACATGGCCTACAGATACACCATAGGGCAGAGAACGGAGGAGGAATGTGTGAGCCGGGCGCAACACTAAATGCCGAACAAACTAACATCTCGGTCTATTGGAAATCCCAGACACTTGGAAAGATGAACAAAAACACAGAAAAAGTAGGCTTTTCTGACCTCAATTGCCTTATTAATGTTCTGCACGCGAAGATACAAAGACATGCATAATATTGGCGATAAAAACACTACTTTGAGATTTTGAGCTTGACATGTGTTATTAAATCTGTTATTTTAAAATGCTAAGAACTTTCCTCACTATGACGCATCAAGAAGCAAAGGGAAATCTTTTTTTTTTTTCCCCTGGAGTCACTTCCTGTTTTTATTAAAAAAAATAAACATAAAAAAAAAAAGTGTGTGTGGGGGGAGGTGGGGTACCCATTCCCAGTTTATTGCTGTTTCAGACAGGAACGCCTTTAAAAGTATGGTCATGGTTTACAATGTAAATGAATGTGTGTGTACTGTACATGTTCATTACCAACTTGGTTTCCTATACATGATAAAAATCTGATTCATGATCACTTTGCATTACAAATCAGTTCAGTTCAGCTTTAAAAACCTGAATCGGTTTTATGAGAACAAAGACAATGAGATGATTTGGGGCTTATCATAGTAATAATAATAATAAAGAAATTCATGACGAGGTCAGGTGGTAAGTGTTAGCTGAACCGTCCTGCACAAAAACATGAAGCAGTTGATAATCTTACAATATGAACCCGAGTCCACATAAAAGCAAATATTGATATTAACTGAAATGTAAGTGTAAACTGTTAAAGGTAATCTGAGATTAAATAGCTAGCTAGACTGATCACTGGGAAATGTCATCTAGTCATCTAATATATATATATATATATATATATATATATATATATATATATATTTAAGTGACTAGATATATATATATATAAAAGTTTAACCTATAAGAGCTAGTTGGCTTGCTAAACGATTGCTAAAGATAAATCAAACAAAAACCTGATGTTACACTGAAAAGCTATGAAAGCTGGTGGGAGCTATTACCTACCTATGTAACCTCAGAAAGACTCGTTCAGGAGGGATAGTTCGACACAATCACCTCAGCGTATCATCTATCCTAAAGACACGTACTGCACGTGCACACAGTGAGCTGCCACGTTCTCATGGTCTTCCGTCGACCTTGCATCTAGACCGTTTCTGATCAACAAATGAACAATGAAGAAACGTTGCATTTGCAAGTAGACGGAATGCAGAATGGATAAGAGAGCCACGATACAAAGTGAAACTGCAGTGAATTTGCTAACGGTGAGAGATTTCTGGCAAACTCCAACAACAGCAGAAACGACAAATCCAAAAAAAAAAAAAAAAAAAAAATCAAAAAAAAAAAAAAAAAAAAAAACAAAAAAAAAAAAAAAAAAGTGTTGTTATAAAAGTATAAAAAGGAAAATAGATATATATGAGAGCCCCATTTTTTTTTTAACTGACAAAGTACAAACTACGACAAAAATCTGACTTCAAGGTCATTCGTCAGACTATCCCTTGCTTTTTCTTTTCCTTCACACGTCACAATAAATCAGAAATCTGGGTCAGAGCTACTGCTGAAACGATTACGTTCCATTACAGGTTTAACCCTCGTACTTTAAAACGCACCGCGATGTGAATTTCTGCGAACACCAGCATGCGCTTTCTTTACTGGCAGATGATACTACAGAAATAAGCTCACTGGTCAATAACTCGAAGGGAACAAATTTATGAATATTACTGTGCATTCTTAACAAAACACGTTCGATCGGTCCTTCGATCACTCTAAACTCTAAGAGACTGTATGAGACAGCAGTAAGGTTCTGCCTGTACATTGACCTGAGTGCCAAGTGAACATAAAATGAGCTCTAAATACGTAGTCTCGTCCAAGGCGTGGAGTAAACATACATGAGAGGACAACTTACAGCACAAGTTTAATAACGGCAGATGCTGCCATGACCTTCCAGAAATCAAATCTTCTATATAATGAGGGTAAATAATGCGTGTTCTTTTTAGCCGCTATTCAAGCGAAGGCACCGTTAAATCAATAAAGGCAAATATACTGTAACTAAGCAAGCAAGGTATGATGTTGTACAACATGCTTGATCTTTATTTTTACTCTGAGTGACATCGTGATCCGGGTCACGCCCTCAAAACCAAAAATGAATAGACTCATGAACAGACTGACATGATGTACACGACGGGCAACGACAGGAATACTTCGCGATACACAACAAGCCAATATGTTCGAATATATTTAGAGGTTTAATGTAAAATATAGAATTTTTTTTTTTTTTTTTTTTACACATCTCATGTTAAAATAAATCTAATCTACTCTGCATGCAGAAGATCTTTAGTCTTGTTTGAAAATTTTACACACCTGGTAATCAAACGTTCTGTAATTATAGCACCTAAACGGTCTTTTGTTCAGGGCAAGGACTTGCAGTGACACAGCCGGACTGATGTTTCAAAGGATAAAAAAATAAAAAGGACCATCTGTACGTATGCACTTATGCATAGTTTGCAATAAATCCCACCCTTGTAGAGCTAGACCACACTCACCAGACAGAACGTACGAGTAGTGTTGGGAACAAGCGATCACACCTACATCCACCAAATCGACAAGTTTCATTTATACACATGTTGGTCAAAAGCGCTGAAGTGCAGTTAAAGGGTGTGGGGTTTGAAAAAAAGACGAGAAAAAAAAAAAAAGTCAAGTATTTCATAAAGTAATGGCACATAACCATAACCATATAACTCAAACCATCTAGAATAACAAGAATCATCTACTTGTACTAAATGATATATATAAAGATTGTTAAAGAGTGAAGATATCTTTCTTTGCACTCCAAAAAAATTTATTTCATTCCTGATATTTATCTTTTCTCCAGGCATTCAGATGTCTGACGCACCTAACACTACCAGCTGTAGCGTTATTAAATCGTTCCTATTAAAGTGAGAAACGAGAAGCACAAACATCCAAGCGAATACGCTCTCTAAAGATCAGAGCCCGGGTTGCACCAGGCGACTGATTTAGATAGAGAAAGGCCATGGTGTGCCCTTTGTTTGACATTGCTCCTGATAAACAAAGGGTCCCACTTTCTAATTCAAAGCACTAGGTGACACTTTCATATCATGGAAACAAGAAATTTATAAAATAATTTAAAAAATCATAATAAGGCAAAGAAGAAATCTCTACAACAGTGTGAACCTTTGGTATGCATAGTTCAACTGTCTCTTGCTCACTCTTCACTTTCCACTACTGAGAAAGACAAAGCTAGAAAAGAATGGCTATTTTTCATATTTTTTGACCCCCACCCGAAAATCACTGTGGTTTATTTTTGGTTCATTTACTTATTTATTTATTTTTTGGCTTTAAGTTCAGTAAACCTCAACTTCAACCTCTTGTCCCCTTCCCACTCCCCAAAAACAGTAATGAACTAACAAATTCCCCACTTTTTTTTTTTTAAACACTACCATGTTAAAACTAATTTTCATCCCCCTTTCCGAAAGACAGTGTGATTGCTGACCAAATACACAGATACACAGTCACATCCATGTCTTTTTCTATTTATGGAGGAAGGGATCGTCCTCTTCTTCTTCTTCATCCTCATTCACAGCAGGGCCAGGGTCACTCAGGCAGCGGAGGAGTCGCTGCTCCTTCATGTCGTCTTGCTCTCCTGTCTTGTCCTCCTTCTTTGGCCGCATCACGAGCCCCTCCTCTTCCTCCATCTCGGGTAGGTCTTGTGCCGCCGCCTTGCCAAACTCGTCCAACACGGTGATGGAGTCTGGGCTTTGGGGTGAAGCCAGGTCCACTTTAATAGTTGGGAGGTTTTTGTTTGCGTTTGTAGGCTTCACGCTCCAGGCTTGAGGGTCTATCAAGAAGACGGAGGATAAACAAGAACTCATCAATTCACGTGAGTATCATTTGATCAAATATACAACGACTGATACTTATCCACATCATTTATCGTGTGTGAAACTAACAGCTCAAAGAAGGGGGTGAGGGGCTCAAAGAAGCTCACTGACAATGTTGCTAAACAATTACACACATTTAATTAAAAAAACAACAACAAAAAACAACTAAATAGTGTTGTTTTTGGCTTTCAATTGTTTCATCAATTTTTAGGGAACGCAATCTAAAATATTTATTCCCTATATGCTGAAAAATTCCTTCCCCACTGAGATCATTGTGAAGATTATCATGTTTCTTTGCACATGATTAAGTCATGAGTCACTTAGTCATGTAATAGTCACACACACACATCTTGAAAACCTCATTTATTTTTAATTTGTCTTTTTAAGCAAAGAGTGATTCATCTAGTTATTAAAAAAACAAAAGAAAATAAAATTATTGTCGTGTACATGTGATGGTGTAGGTTAAATGCTACTAAAATTGAGAAACACTAGGGGGCAGAGTAGAGCAAGGTTAGACTCACCAGAAGCCAGTCTTGCTCTGGCAACGGTGGGGGAATCAGGAGCTCCAGCCGGAACGGTGAGGTAATTATTCTTTAGCTTAGAAAGCTAAAAGCGTGCACACACACACAGTACAACTATGCTGATTACAAAAACAAAAAGACTTGTGACAAGGTGACGAAAGGTTCACTGCAGACATAATGAACGCAGGGAGAATATTATTCAGTAATTTACCTTCTTTTCCAAATCCTTCATCCGCTTCCTTTTGATAAGCTCCTGAAAGCCGTCCTCAAACGGGTCAGC
This sequence comes from Platyallabes tihoni, assembly GCA_030068045.1. Classification (NCBI taxonomy): domain Eukaryota; kingdom Metazoa; phylum Chordata; class Actinopteri; order Siluriformes; family Clariidae; genus Platyallabes; species Platyallabes tihoni. Next base: position 4,460,936 of record JAQQZS010000019.1, on the reverse strand, counting down.
CACCAGCGTGTGTCGGTTATAGGACTGCAACTGCAAAAGGACAAGCTTTTAACACTGGATACTTTGATGTGTACATCAATAGAGATGAATCACACCTGGTTATAATTTATCCCAATAGTGATATTATCATTAACAAATCAAGGAACAGAAGTGTGATGCTGAGAGAGAGAGAGAGAGAGAGAGAGAGAGAGAGCAGCCTAAACATTTCCGAATATGGACTCACTCTCTGCCGTGTCCTCTGCAGGTTCTGGCGTAGAATCTTCTGGATCTCCTCCTCCTGGTCCTTCGACAACTTGGGAATCATTCGCTCAGGAGGTTTCTTGGGCTGGATATTTCTAAAAGAGAAGGACAGAATGAATTCTAACCAACATTTATCTTCAGTATCGCATCGTTTCCTCATAGTAAAAAAAGTGTTTACGATATGACTGGAGCAGGAGAGTCAAACCTGGCAACTCGGGAAGGAGTTCAGCTAAAAGTGATGTTTTAACCCTTTCTTTAATACTCCGCACTCGCATGGATGGTTAATATATAGGTCTGTATAAAATTATTTATTCATCTTAAATAATGTCTTAAATTACACAAATAAATTATAATTTTTTTTTTTTTTTTGGTCTTCTTAATGAAAGTTAATGTTTAGACTACAGATGTGAATCACAGGTAAATCAATTTGATTAGATTTTCAATTCAATACCATGGCACAAATGATTGTCTGATTCGTCTCAAGCAGCCTCATTTCTTACATGCATTAAAATATTTTAAATTACTTTTAATAGTTTTTACAATATTGAAATGCTGTGTAACTGATCGTTAAAATGTCACCTCTTATACAAAGTAATCGACTTTTTTCCTGCAGATCTTCTGTGCTACACTACAGTCCAGTAGGTGGCGGTGTTCTATAAATCCTTCCTACCCATCAGTCTTTTTCTACTCACGCTTACACGGACCAAAAAACATTATGTTTCGGGGTTTAAATCACCACCGTTATTTCTGTTTACAAAAGGAATGTGATGTTTTTCGAAAATAATCAAAACTTCGGGGTGGTAACCAAAACTCTATTACTCTATTCCTTTATTGATTATTTTCCTATAACTGAATTTCCCTTGGTTCTGGATTTTAGATCTGAATGGAGCAAATGTTCTTACTGCATGGACACAGTGGACGGCATGGCTGACGGCAGTTTAGCTCCTCCTCCGCTCTCCACCAGCTCAATGGCCTGCTTCATTTCCATCTTGTGATAGAAAGCGATGAGCTGGGGTTCTTTCGAGCGCTCGCCTGCGATCAGGCATTTCTTCACGTACTTCTTGTTGAAGCGGTTCAGCCTGGGACACAAGAAGGTGGAGTAAACACCTGAGAGAATGCAAGCAAGCCCTTCTGATTTTTTCATGCAAACGATCTTCTGTCAAGAGAGATATTTGCGTCTTTTGTTTTACAGTTTAACCGCTCAAGGGCTAAAATGAAGCAAGATTCGTTTTTATTTTTTATTAAATATTGTAACATCACACCTGTTGTGATTCACTGCTTTCGAAACAGGTCAGAATTCTCAACTGGCATTCAACAGACTGGCTAAAAAGTTCTCCAGGGAAAAATGAAAACAACTAGCAAGCAAAAATCATATACAGTATATGCTTTCTTCCTTTTACTATGTAGGAACTGGTTTTACACTTACCCAACAACTTTAGGGGGGGAAAAAAAAACCTTTGGCAGATCAAATGACTTCAAAAAATGCATGCTCTGCATATTTAAATATGGTTTCTTCTTCATGTGGTGCTTAGATGATCAAATATGAACTTTAACACGAGGAAGAAATATATATCTGAATATTTTCTACACACTTGTCTTTCCAATGATGATGTCCATAATGTCCGCAGACGTCCTCGATACCGGTCAGCAGGTGGTCCAAAAACTAAATTAACAAAACAAAAAAAAAAAACAAACAAAAAAAAATCAACACTGATTAAATTTCAAAAGCGACCAGTAACACACAAAAACGCGCACACATGCAGATTTTAAAAAAAAAATGGTCTCGATCCAGATTTAAAAAAAAAATGGTCTCGATCCAGTCGATACATCTTTAAGATTAGTGCGGATTGCAAGGAAATGTTTTAAAGATACATAATTTGGTGCCTTGTCTGGCGGGATTATTTTGAAACACTTAGTGTAGTATCGGTCTAGCCTGTCTTTAATCCTAGTTTAAAGACAGTTGTTCTGAGACTAAGGTACAGAAGCCTAAAAGAAAAAAAAAAAAAAAAAAAAAAACAACTGATTTAGCCCAGGGAAGCGAGTACTAATAATCTCTCCCCTGCTGACGGCCTCGGTCACTCATCAGCTCGACAGACGTGCATACTGCTCCATTTCTCTCTCTCTGTGTGTGTGTGTGTGTGTGTGTGCATGCGCGCGCGCATATGTGTGTGATTAGCTTGCGCTCCCCTGGCGTCTAGGTTTCCCTGTGCTTCGAGATGATGACATGCATGGTGGGAAGCGAGTGGACTGAGGACATGCACGATGACACGGGTGTGTCTGGGGAAGTGGGTTTGTGATTTAACTTGCAAACGATTGTTTGTTAAAGTCGTTAGGCCTAAGGTGGCTTGTTCATGACAAGGTAGCAACGGCAGAGCTGTTTTAAGCGTGCAAGCTCATTTTACCGTTGAGCAGGAGTTTTTTTTTTTTTTTACCGCTTTTCAGTCGTAATACACTAATGTTGATGACATTTTATGACAACGAACACCAAACATCTTTAGACAAATAGAGCTTGAATATATGGAGACACTAAAAGGCTACACGGTTAGTATTAAAAAACAGACACTCGTAGTTTTATGATAACATATGAACCAAATCTTGTTGACACTAGTATTATTATTATCATGTTTTCTTCTTGGAATTACTAGAATAGACCCATGCCTAAAAGTGATAATTCAAAAGAAATTTCAGATTTTTAAAGATGGATCAGTCAGTCTGAGAGTGAACTGTCCCTGTGGCAGATATCTAGGAATCTTGAAATCTTTTTAACAGATCAACTCTTTCGTATTATGCTAAGGAGAACACTCACTCTTAAAACTGCTAAACAAACAAGTACTCATAGCTAAATAAATTTTAGTGCATACATTTTGTCATAAAACTATGAGTGCCTACTTACTTATGTATAATGAAGCTTATATAAAAAGCTTTGCCTTTTAGATTAAAAAAAACAGAAGAAGAAGCAGAAAAAACAGAAATAATATGGAAACAGCGGTATAAGCCCTGGCTATGTGAAACGGTCGACTTGGGTAGATTTAGCCAGCAGGTGGTGCTTAACAACAAACAACAAGAAGAGAAGGACATGATTAGACAGAATCTTCAGGCGATGTCCTCACTAACACTGAGCAACAAGCCAGGACAAGTCGCTAATATGGAAGAATGAGCTTCTTCTAAGAACTGTACCACTTAGAAGTACAGTTGTTTCAATGAGCTAGCCGAATATTTCTCTCAGGGCCGTTTCATAGCCATTCCATTATCTTAAACATTAGCCTTAACCGTACATCTCGTAACGTATGGTGTAGAGTTTGCTCCTCGGGGGCACAGAGCAGCTGACAAACGCACAGACCGCTAATGGGATGGACCGTTACCTGAGTGTGGATCTCTTCATTGATGGATCGCTTGGTTTCCTGCTTCTTCTTAACGGCCAGCAGATCTACCAGGGGACGAATGGTCATCCCCTACACCGCCATACCATACAATGAATGAAGCAGATGAGGAGAGATAAAGAAAATACCATTAGCCAACTGTTTCAGCTTTCACAAACTAAAAAACTAACACACTTTATAAATGGTCCGTTTTAATGTTAAGCATGATATAAGCAGCCTTATTCCATTTACAAAGCTAACAATTCTTCTGATAATTCATCTATCGATTATTCAAACTATTACTTACTCAATAGCTCTTATTAATCAGTTTTTATAATTAAGCTAAAAGTTGTTTTGTGCTTGTGGTAAATAACAATCAAGATAAAGATGAAAACTTGATTTAAAAAAAAAGTCTAAATTTCTTGAAACAAATTCTAAAACCAAGGAAAAGCAAAGTTGCAGCAATAAAATATAATTATTAATTAAAACTAATAATGAATTATTGTGTATTATTAATTTCATTTTTCATTTCATCTTCTATACCGCTTTATCCTATGATCAGGGTCGCGGGGGGCCTGGAGCCTATCCCAGGAGGCTTTCGGGCAC
>JAQQZS010000019.1:4294632-4312034 GCA_030068045.1 Platyallabes tihoni | reverse complement strand
GTCCAGTGTGTCGGGTAGTGAAGAAATGATGAAGTCTCTGACCAGGCGTTCAAAGCACTTCATCACTACTGATGTGATGAATTATTTGACCTTATGTGACATTTGGCCAGGCAGTGTACATTTCAGAATATCATGTTATAGCCTTTAATACAAATTCTTCATTGTATTCTGGTTAAAATACTGGTTTGTCCATTTACAATATTAAAAATTAAAGTTAATTAATGTTTAACTAAAGGCCATGAAGTAGTTTACCAAGTTGTTTAATTGATGACATGATTTTTAAGTTAAAAAGCAAAAATAATTAGTTAAGTACCCATTTTCTTTCAAGTATGATGGTCTAGAACTCTAACCTCCACCACACCAAGGCTCCATGTTCAAGGAAAGTATCAAATTATAGTAATTAGTACATTTCTGTTTCTGTCATTTTCAGAACAGTAAATTATACAACTGTGCCTAAACCATGGTGTTTTTTTGGCTTGGCTACTACAACAGAAGTGGCTTTTGTCTGACATTTTAGGCTGACTTGTTGATAATGAAGTTCTACATCAAAAATGCTTAAAAAAAATAAAAAAAAATAAAAAAACAGGATGTGTTTTCCTAAATGTAGTGAAGTTCTGCAAAATATCAATACAACCCCCTTCTTATCTTCTTCAAACTTTTGAGTGGAGAAGAACCTCCCCCTGTCCTTCCTTCTTACAAGTTTGTACCTCCCTCACATCGTCAAATGCATTATGATCAACATGGGTGCCGTGAACGTATGTAAGCCAGGGTACTAACCGCAGCCGAAGACTTTGTAAGCTCCAGAATGTGGCCAGCACTAGGGGTAGCCAGGACAAAGATTTATAGAAGTTCTCATTAAAAAAATAAATAAATAAATAAATAAAAACGGATAGGATGCATACAAAAAGCTAGCACGTCAGGGAATGCTGTCCCCGTCAACTCTGATTCAACTCAAATAAAAGAAGCAATCAAATGTGCAATGTGTGATAATTAATCTGCTAGAAATCTAACCAAATTAAGTTAATTCCAGTAAAACCGGCTAAGTTAATAAGTTGATAAAGTACCCCTAAAAAGTGCAAATAACATCACTTGGTATTAAAATGCTAATGACCTGAAACTTAGCTTTAACTAAGTTATGCAGCCTAATGTTAAATGTTTAACATACAAGTGTGTTATCTACATTCAAAGCAAGTCTAATTAGATTAGAATAATCAGTCTAAAGCCATCCTGGTCCAGGGGAAAATCCTTTTAGAGCAATAGGTTCTGGTTAGTGCAATGTCTAGCTAGTGACAAATAATGCTGTGACTTACAATTAAATTATACAAGTTTTCAACAACAACAACAACAACAAAAAATCTAGTACAGATAGAAAAAAATCTTTGTGCATATTATGCTTTTGTAGTGTTTTTTTAAATTTTATTTTTATGTATATATAGCAGATAGGACAACGTTTTCCAATTACTACTCCTCAGGTTTCCAATAAATGTTAATGTAATATTAATAAATCAAAAGGCCTTATGCAATTTAGCATGTAGTTTCATCTGTAACATGAGATTTGTACAGTATGTTCATGGAAGGCATCATACTGTGTAAACAATACACAGTGCATAACTAAGCTCATATTTTAAGTTTCATAATTTTCTCATTTTAAATCTATTCATCTGAAATAGGTTTTGAAAATATTATAAACTACTAGGCAACACTGCTGCAGAAAAAAAAAACTTTTTACCAACCAACTTACCAAGTTCAATTTAATTTGCTTTAACAAAATGCAATTAAAATATTTACTATTTTTAATATTAATATATTTATCAACTCTGAAAAGTTAAACAAACAAACATCATTTGCACTGCTTGCTATTGGTGGCACTCGTAATTTTTGCACAACGTGGTACCACTTCGTTCTTGATAAGGTAAAATAAGAAATCATGTCATAGTTACATGAAATGCCACCCCAACTGAGAAATCGACTTGTGGTATCCTTCTCATAGTCAAGTTCCCTTCATCATACAGAGTAATGTCAAATTAACATGGCTGCTCAGAGCATCTGAAATAAACGAAGTAATACTTCTTGGCTTTAAAGTTGTTATATACAAACATTAGTTTTATTCAACACAGAAATATCCGATTGTCCAATCTAAAACACAGACGATACCGTTCACTTTGAGATGTTTTTTTATTAACATAATTCTGCAGAGTTCAGTTACATTTAATAAATTCTTTTGCATGGCAATCCATGTATCACCACACTGACTCCAAAATAGATGTTTTGAAAATGTCTTTTTTTTTTTTTTTTTTTTTACATTTCTATACGTTTGTACTTGAGGTGGTAAAATGTGGTGAAAAAAATTAGGATATCCATAAAACCATGATACTTACAGAATCGCAATACGAATTGAATTGAAGCGCCTAGGTATCGTAATATCATATCGTTTGATCCCAGGGGATTCCAATCCCTAATATTTTACAAAAATGTTTGATTTGACAGTTCAAACTTGTAGATCAATACCAGAATCTCAATCCTTCCATTCCTAATGGTTCAGTTCTAAGAATTGATTCTCATATTATAAATAAATAGATAGATGGATAAATTCAAATTTTATTTGTCACATACACAGTCATACACGGTACGATATGTAGTGAAATGCTTATACGACCACCTGTGACCTTAAATTTTTTTTAAGCAATTAACAAGAAATAAGAGAGAAATAGAAAAGAAGCAAGAAATAAATAAATAGCTTAACTATAAGAAGTTAGACCAAAATATCAAAATTTTCAAAAATATAAGAAATATAAAACCTATATGTACAAGACAAAATAAATTTAAATGCAAATAAAAAGTGAAATGAATGAAAAATGTCCAGAAGTTTGCAAATGAGCATTGTGTGTGCAAATGTGCAATATGTGTGCAAATGTTGCAGTGTGTGTGCAAATGTGCTATGTCCATGATTAAGTATATAAATAAATAAGACAGGCACTATCTTGATATAGCAATGTTTTTTCATTAATTTATTACAATTGCTGGTCAGGATAGGAACTAATTTTCCTTCCGTCTTCTCACTCCTCTCCTCACATCTCAGAGAAAGGATGTAGTCAGGCGCAGAGAGAAACAGATTCTGACAGTCACAAAATGAATAATTTTGAAAAGGCTGCTAATGTAAGTGAACATTTGTTGGACATTCTTGAACCTGATTAAAGATTGGCGAGACTGATATTTTTCATACTGTTTTTCATACTGATGCCAAAAATTTTGATGTGTTAGTTTATCAAGTTTTACTATAGAAATCACAAAAAAATTTGTTGTGGTGTTGTAGTACAAAAACTTTTTTAAAGTAAGATCGGGATCAGTATCGGTACCGGGTTATCAGACTCGGTGTTACTTGGTCTCGGTTTGAGAAAATTAAGTACATTTCTTTTTTTTTTTTTTTTAAATCAGTGATATCACCCATCCCTAATAAACAAACAGTTGGAAATTGTAGAAGCAAAAATAAATATGTGCTTCTGTTAATTTTGGTTTAAGTTCTATTGTTTTAAGTGCTTTATTTTTTATGTGACCTATAAAAAATACTCCTGAACAGTTGGGTTACCACTCACACATTGAGAACTTTAAATCCCCCCCAAAATAGTTTTGTGTTATAAATTTCTATTTATTATTATAATGTTTTGCCAATTAATGGACATATCTCCACTCAATATAATGCTTGCAATTTTTTTGGCCATTTTGCACAAAAACAAAAAGCTAATATATATAAAAATGCATTAAAATGGATATATTAAAAACCAAATTAACGTATACGCACGAGCTCAAACTTTTTTTTCGAATTAAAAACAAATTTGTTGCAAGTCACTGCTTTGAAGTTTAAATTTAAACTACAATGTGTTCTAAAATAAAAGAATGAAAGATTAAAGGGGGGAAACATGCACGCTACCAGTGGGTTAGTGAGTCAGTGGCCTTGTTTTAAACACAAAAAAGTCGCAACCCCTGAGAATATTTCTTTTTAAATCCATACTCATACACGGGGTTTCAGTAACGTGTGCACGAATGAATGAGTATCAAACTAAAGCTGAGCGCTTTTAATATTAATGAGCTCTGGCCAAACCCCGCGACACAAACATGAGAGTATGTGGCTCACCTGAAAGTCCGGACCCTGGATCTGAGAGTGCAGACGTGTGAATACGTGCGTGTAGACGCTGAAAGTGTTCAGTCTGCTGGTTATAAAGGAAAGCGCCATTACAGCCTATAGGGAGGGGGCGTGGCTACGGAGCACGCGCATACTTATGTAAACATTAAGGCTAATAATAGTGAGGAGGGTGCCAATACTTCTGTCCCAAAGTTTAAATTTCGACTTGGTAATGTTAAGCGTTTATGTTAATAATTGAACCATATATATTTATAGAAAGATATACAATGTATGTATTTGTAACTGTAACTGTAATTAGACATTATACATTAATAGAAGGAAGAAATAAATAATGAAACAAAAACAAATTAAATAATTTGTTTCGAAAAAAATTTTTTTTTTCACTTTAATGTTTTGCACGTTGGAAAGAGAGAATGTAGAAAGGAACGAAAGACCGACAAATAAAAAAGACAGTGAAACTGTGTAGAGACAGAGAGAGGTGTGTGGGGGCGTGTAGACGTGTGTGTGTGTGTGTGTACGTGTAAAGGCTGAAAGCACGCGCTGTTCCGCCTCCTGATCATAAGGGAAAGCACATTACAATGTATCTGTGTACTGTACACATTCACACTTACAGAGCAAGGTAAGGAGGGGTGCCATTACTTCTGGCCAAAACTGTTTTAGCTTCAAGTTTGTAACTTGAGACTTTTAAATATATGAATAATGAAACGAGCAGTTTTTTAATGTTGTAAATAAATAATAGTATAGATGAATGAAAATAGTGAAAAGAACAGAGAGGAAAAGGGTAGAGATTAAAAGAAAGAAAAATAAAGAACATGCATTTAAGGTAATAATCTTTATTTTAATGGATACAAGACAAAAGTATATTGTTTAATGTGATGTGCAAGCAAGCAATCAAGCAAGAAAGAAGAAATGAAAGACATGAAAAAGAATATAAAGAAATTATCATTATTGTAATGAAATAAAGTCCTTAAGAAAAAAATGCAAAGAAAATAGAAAAATAAAGGAAAGAAATAAAAAGTAAAGAAACAATGAGCATGTAAAGAAAAATTGTTTATAGCAATGAAAAAAAAACTTTCCTTTATTGTGATGGTTTGCCTACTAGAAATGAAAGAAAGAAAGAAGGAAAGTCACCAATAATGTACTTCCCAGAGATGCCCAGTGGCTAGTCAGATGCAATGCCTGAGGCAGGTTCTGGTCGTCTCTCCTGGAGGTGCAGTAGGTTTATGAAATGTGGCAATGGTCAGACTGGAATGATCAGCAATGTGGATCAGAGAGACAATGTGAACTACACCTGGCCGTCTAAACTAGGTTTAATGAAAATATTCATTAGGGCATGTTCAGTATCGAGACACACACACACCTCTACTGACCCTGGGACCACCTGGCCTACAAAGGAGACCTTTTCCTGCTTTCCAGTAGGTGTAATATACATCATGTCTCTCCCTTTGGTAATCTTTTCATTACGCTTTTCAAAGAGGCTCATGTGTTTAAAAAAAAAAATCATACAGTTATGTATTATTCAAGAGTGAGTGATGCATTTATCTTTATCATCCAGTGTCCCAGGCACACTGACCCTGCATTTTATTTTTGCCTTTATTTTCTGTACTTTTTGTATATTTGTCTCAGGTACATTAAAGCCATTTGTTATTTTCAGTCATCAGAAGATTATTCTTTGGAATCAGTTACGTTCACTTGTTAATCTTAAACTGTTAAGCTTTGGCTTCACCTATTTCCATCCAGGCTTCTTACAAGAGAAGAGGATACACACATAGTAAGACAATACCATTTGATATTTTAGTCCAATAAACAGGTTTGATCCTCATTGTCAGTGTTAATTTCATATTTCAGTGCCTTTGTAATATCTTTAAAATTGAAAGCAATTCTCAGACACTTTAGCATAAGAAAGCAGAACACAACTGTGCATCATCAGTTAATTTTGAATGTGTCTTTCATTCTGATCAGGTGGATCTGTGGTGGATCTTGAGAACAATGCGGCTGGACACCGTGGAAGAGACGCCAGACCGATGCAGTGTGAATTGTACGCATTACTGTAAAAGATACAATGCTAGTCATTATCAAATTTATCCATACCATTTGGGAATTGAACCATTTTCCCATATTCGGAATAAAAATTTCTTTTTAAGCTTAGATGTGAAATGAAGACCTTTTTACCGGTTATTTATTTTAAATAATACCATCTGCTAGATGAGTGAACGGAAAATGGATGTCGAAAGTTCTTCATGTGCGAATTTCATTTCCATTTCACTTTCCACTTGTACCGTGATGCGGAGAAGCTCAATAGCGAAACCCTAATCACACACCCCACTCATTATGTAATGCATTTTCATTCTGTAAGTAATTATACAACCAGAGCCTGTGAGGCATCCTTTGGGTGCTGTGGGGATTCTGTGGTTGGACTTGTTTGTCCAGGATATCCCCATGGTTTCTTGATTTAGATTGGGATCTGGGGAATTTGGAGGACATGTTTCTGGTGGCCAGCATTGACAATTATTGCATTGTCTTTTCTGTGGAATCGTACTGGATGGGTTTGATATGGTTTCCACGGGCATGGGTGAGCCTCGGGTGCCCATGATCCTGTCACGTGTTTCCTCTTGCATAATTGGTGCTCAATGTTGTTCAGGGTTTTTTTTTTTTCTTTAAAAGAAAGAATCAAATTCCAGCACAATGGCCATACAGGTTTGGAAGCCTAACAACGGCTCTCTGGCAGTTCTGGGATTTGAACTAACACCCTTCAATATATGAGTACAAAACCTTAAAAGCTGAGCAACAACCAAGATTCGTACCTCATTTCATCATTTAAAATGAAACAGTTTTAATTCAGATTTTGCTTCAATTTAACCAAAAGGGACCCAGTTGCACCATTGCAACAAAAATGTAGGGGTAGGGGTATCTCAGTGGTTAAGGTGTTGGACAACAGTTTGGAAGTTCCTAGGTTCAGGCCCTTGTTCAAGGTCCTTAACCTTTAACTGCTCAAATGTATAATGAGATTAAAATGTAAGTCACTACAGGCTTTACAACATCAGAAGGTCTCGTCCACACACCCCAACAACTCATGTGCTTGTTCCCTCTCCTAGCAGGACTGCTTGTAAACGCCACTGGATCTTACACAAATTATTTTCAATCTTCATACTGTAAGTTCTCCCACACCACCCTGTTGCTGTGCTCCCTCTACTGGATCAAAATTTAAAACACTGAAGCTTGGAAACAAACCATTATCCAGCTTTCTTAAGGCACTTATCAAAACCCACTCCGCACATCACTCTAGCAGTGTCCGACTTGTCCCACCATCTCTTAGTGTACAAGGATGGCGTGCATCAAGATTATTCTCTGTTCTGGCTGCTGCGTGGTGGACTGAACGTCTTTTAGATGTCTGAACAGTAATTGGTAACTGACCATCTTCAAAAGACTGACCTCTTGCTAAAATATTAAATTAGTGCTTTAAGATAAAATTGTGTTTTCTGTGCTTTTCTTACGACATCACAGTACCACCCAACAGTTTTTAGACTGATGGTATTCTTAGTCCTTAGTCTAGAAATAGATGTATTTGTTGACTCTACAGAGCCATGCATGTAAATGGAAAATTGATGGAGTTGATTGTGAGGATTCCTTCAGCCTCAACCAGCTTGAACTCTACAAAACTTTTACGCAAGTTTCCCAACATCTGCTTCAACAATGAATGTAAACACAATAAATGAAATAAATTGAATTAAATGAATGTGAACATTGCTAACTCCAAAGAAGTGATTGCATACTGTATATAAAGTACACAATGGTCCAGGATACAAAACGTTTTGAGCCTGGAATGTTTTGTTTCCAGTTGACTTTTTATGATATTTATATCAAGATTCTTTGCACCTATTAGGGATTTTTTTTAAAAATGTTTTTTGGCAAATTGTTTAATACAGTATTTAATGTCATTCTGTCCTCTAGTGGTGCGATTCCATAATGCATCAAAAAACTAAAGGCCTTTTTTCCTTTGCTTGCTCTAACACTGTAGCTTTAAAAATTAATAGAATAATGTGTATTACATAAAAAAAAAAAGTTTCCATAATGCAAGTAAGAAGTGGTAGAGAAATACTTAAAAGAAAAAAAATTAATGAATGAACGACTTGCAGTTCGATACATAAAACCAATGACCTTAACCTTGAATTGTAAAAAATATTTATTTTAGGATTAAACTCTGATTTGACTTCCATCCATCAGTTGTATACAGTATAATGCTTATCATGTGTGAGGGATCTGGAGACTAATTCAGTGAACTCTGGGAGCACATGGAAGGGAACACCCTGGACATCGCAGGACCCAACCACACACACTCACATCACATCCAATCATCCATTACGGGCAATTTAGGAACACCAATCAGCCTACACTTTCATACCTTTGAAACTGAGAGAGGAAACCCAAGAACCCAGAGGAAACCCACAGGGAAAATGTGCAAACTCAGACACACAGACCAGCGGTTAGGTTCGAGCCACTAACCCCCGGAGGCACGTACTGTAGCAACAGTGCTAACCACTAATTTACCATGCTGCCCTGAATTGACTTTTTTTGGTTTGAACTGTAATTCATTGACAAGATTGAATTTTTTTGCTTTTGGTTGAAAACCCAACAATAACAGCTATATTAAATTATTCTCGATTATGAGCAGTATGATGCAATTAATGGTGACAGTGAGATCAAAGCTCCAGTGCTTCAGTTTAGTTGTCACAACACTCTAAATACCTCATCTGTACACTTTTCTGAAACAGATCTGTTTGCAAAGGTTCAACGTTCATGTGACCTTCATGTGTGCTTTTTAGGAAATGCTATAAGAACTAGATTATCCATAAAAAAAATTATATAATATCGTGATGAACATGACCTAGTATTCCAGCCTTCATTTATTACTGTATTGTAATCACATTTGATTGTTTAATTTTTAGTGCTTTCAACAATGGGCATTTCTTGCAAAAATCTTGGATATAAATTAGAAAAATGTAAAGAAAAAATATAAATTAAATCAGTACTGTAGTATATTAGTGTGTCCCATATGAGCAAGCCAAGGGAGACAGTGACAAGAAAAGTGACAAATGTGCTTGAGATGATATAAAGTCCACTTTACAAAATTGCTCGTTGCAGTTTCAGTACTAAATTATTGAGCAACTGCAGTCACAAGCCATTATGGAAAACCCACCTGCATCAGCTCACCCTTTTAAACAATTACATCAATGTAATACACTGACCTGCAAGTTTATCAGGTTTCTTGTGATTTAACCCAATCTGGTGCTCTAGACAATGTCTTCAACCTTAATTTACTTTTCAGCAATGGAAAAGGTACACCATAGGTATAGACAAAAGCCTTTGCTTCATTGTAAGCAGTTCACTATCTGTCCTTTCCTGTTAATATATAGTGGTGTTTAACTGATGGCCTAGGCTATACTCACTAATCATAAGTTATCTTTACCAGTGTACACCTTTTTAAAGGCTGTGAAATTATCATGATATTACAATCCTTACAATACTTATGTGAGAAGAAATGCAACGCGTGCACTTTTTTTCTGAAATCTTTATTTTAATCAAAACCATTTAGAACAAGTGATTATAGGAGTCACAAATCATCTTTCCAATTTTGGTGTATATAACTTAGAAAAAACAACATGTTTAACAGTTTGGAGACTTCATATTATCAATTCATCCATGGTTGACTTTCCGTTCAAAATTTAGCCGTCATTTTGTCTTAAATGCGTTAATAAGAACAGGATGCAAGAATTACAATACAGTATTTCTGTAAGCACACGAAAACAGTTTAAAACACACTATAGCTGCCTTATGAGAATGTTTGGTGTCTAAAATATAATTAAAAAGACCCAGAAACTGTTCAGGATATTAAAAACCAATTAAGCGAGGGCAAAACATTTTAGCTAGGGTGTGGGCGGCTTTATTAAAAATGGACATGAAGGCAAACAACAAACTATAAACGATATTCTTAATATAAAACTTGGTAAAAAATAGTTATTTCAAACTGTACAGTCACCAAGTACACAGAAGCATTAAACAATTGCTTGGCTTTTCATTTGGCGTCTGCTGCGGCGTCGGCCTTTTGCGCCTGAAAAGAAGAGAAAGGGAAACGAATTATCACGGGCACAGCTGTTTAAAAAAGACAAACAAAAAAACAACTCAATGTACACTTAAAACTACACAGAAAACTCTCTGAGATCTGGCTGAAGCTTTTATGTGAACAAAGCCCACAGTCTGCTGTGTTAGCAAAACTTAATTTGCATGTCAAATGATTACTAGTGACGCTACCATCTTTGGCATATTGGAAAGTCGATTTAAAATAAAGGCACCCTCAATCTACACCTGAAGTACGGAATAATGTTGTGTTAAATAAATAAAGTGTGTTTAACTCACCTGCTCTGCCTTGGCGTCGCCATTCTCAGCAGGATTCGCGCCCTTCTTTCCTTTGGCTGCTTTCTGTTATTTCAGTTCATATACATTATTATTATTACAAATTTAATTGATGCCATTCAATCTTTATGAAATTAATTTAATATTTGTACTGTATAATACTATGTGTAAAAAGATGTATGAGTCTATGTGTCTACTCCTTGTTTTCTTTTATTCTCCCTCAGCATTTTTTGTGAGGGCTATACACAAACGAGGTTCATCATTATAAGGTCATACCTTGGGGACAGCTTTCTTAGGCTTGGGGGCTGGCTTGGGAGGAGCCGGTTTCTACAAATAATGAGGAGCAACAAATGAACTAACACAAATATCAGACAAAGTATAGAAAATAATAGTAAAGAAAATAATCGTATTTTCGGGGAATAAATAATGATTAAAAATGATAAATAAATCAAACAAGGTGACATACGGCAGAGAGTCTTGCAGAGCGCCTGGTTGGCTGCAAAAGAAAGAAAGAAAAAGAAAGACATGTTACAATCGTTAATTACTTTGTAACAATTACTTAGATTGTGTTTGAAAACTTACTGATATAGTTTGCTTTCTTGGGATGAAATGTAATATGCTTAAAAATACGTAAATGCCTATTAACAGCCTTGATATTTTGATTAAATAAAAAAAAAAATTATTAGTTATTATTAGTCAAGTATGAGAACCTTTTCCGATTTTACTTCCAGATTTCTGCATGTATTAGTTATTGAATAACACAATATACATGTGTACAGAAATGTGCAAGAAAAAAAAATATAAAACTAAAAAAATAACAAATAAAAAATAAAAAAATAAAACAGGGAACCCATATTTTAGATAATATATAATAATATTTTGCAAAACACCAACCTCTTCCTTGGCTTTGGCAGCCTTTTCTCCATCAGCCTGCAAAATCAACGAGAAGAAAAGAAAAGAACAATTGTAATTTGCATGTCTGCACATTTTAAAACCACAAAGAAAAAAAATAAGTAAGTTAAGAGTATTACTTAAAAAAAATATATATATAAACACACAACACGGTATATAAACTCAAAACAGTTTCATTTTGTTCGAGCTACTCCTCCATTTTGTCTCGTTTTCCCCCCATTTTTTTTCTTCACTTCTGAACACTCATCTTTCCCGCGCTTATTCAAATTCAAATCTGAGGGAGGGAGGGCGCGCGACGCTTCCTTTTCAAACGAGCCCTGCCTGTGTGCGCGCGCCTAATAAAACTTAGCACACTCTAACAGACAAAAAAAAAGAAGTCTTCCGCGTGACGTTTAAAATTTAAATCTGTACATCTATAACGGTCGTAATTTGGCGGGAAAAATGGGTTTCTCTCATTATTCCGTCCAGATAAACCAATGTATTTATATAATAATTATTTTAAAATATTTTCACGGTTTTTTTTTTTAAACAAATCAGGGATTAGCTTGTTTTTTGTCCCCTCTTGACAGGTGTGATATAATTCGAAATTTCAAGGGCACATCTATAGATTTTTTAATGGCTTTTTATTAAAAATAATCCATAAAGTTGCACCAAAACCAACCACCTTATGTTTGTAACATTTGTTGGCTTAAAAGAAAAATAATTAAATATATACATATAAAAATTCTCCCAAAACAAACCAAAAAAAAAAATCATAACTCAAAACTTTAAATGTTGATTCTAAATAATTAATTTTTAATATTGCATGCAAAAATGTATATCTATTTTTTATCTTATGAATACTGTCTCAGTTGAATAACCTGACACTCCTTTCTTGGAAACACCACAAAGCATTTCTTCCAACGCCATAACAAATACCTTACACTTTTAAACATTATTTTATTCCCACTACACTATAATACTTTTGCTTCTAATAATTTTGCATTTTAAAATAATTCCAAGCACACAAAAAAACGACATAATGAAGCTGTTTTAATGTTTTTCCCCCTTCATGTTTCCCCTCGCACACACTCGCTCGCGCACACACACGGTTGAAGGCAGCAGTGACAGCTTTGTCTCTAAAGCATTTTATAGCTAACAGCTAAATGCACCTTAGCACCAAATGGTCCTAAAATATATACATATATATATATATATATATATATATTTATTTTAATGCCGTGGTAAATGAAAATGTCTTACCTTTCTTTTAGGCATCCTGGCTTTTAAAATGGCAGAGGAAGAAAAAAATCAGAAAAAAATTCTGTTTTGTGTGTCTGAGAGTGTGTGTGAAAGTAAGCGCTCAGGACACCGTGACGTTCTCCTTACAGTGCGCTAAATACAATAACGGCTGTGTATGTTTATTTAGTTTTTTATATTGAAATATTAAGATAAGAAACCGGTTTAAACCAGATTTTACATTTCGAACTCAGCCATTGGATGCGCGCGCGGTCACGTGCTCGGGGTTGTGCTTAGGTTTTAAAGAGACATGCGCAAAGAAAAAATCAAAAGGCAGGAAGGATGGTTTATAAACGGGAGGGGCGCTGTGTCTGTCTGTCTGCTTTGTCACCGGGCAAATGTATTTGGACACCATACCATATCCGTTTTTTCTTTCTTTTTTGAACACCCTATTCCAGATTTAGTACCTCTTTCCTGTTACTCCTTTGACTTGAAAGCTTTCCACTCGATTTTGGAGCGTAGCTCTGGGTATTTGTGATCATTCAGCCTGAATTAGATCAGACACTGACAAGGGGGTCTAGTTCCACTCACTCACTCATCATCTATACTGCTTTCTCCTGTATTCAGGGTCGGACTGTGGGAACCGAGCATGGTCGGGAATCGAACCCAGACCCTGGAGGTGCAAGGCGACAGTGCTAACCACTACACCACCTTGCCGCCGGGTTTCAATTCCAGTTCATCCCAAATGTATATTTGATGCTGTTGTACCCAAACATGTCTTCATAGTTTTCTCACTTTGTGTGGAGGAGGGCAGTTCTTCTTCTTCTTCTTTGGGCAGTTCTCTTGGTTCAAAAGAGTTTGTATGCCTACACTATTTTTGGGGGATTTTTGATTTGTCCATGGCGGCACGGTGGCTTAGTGGTTAGCGATGTCGCCTTGCACTTCCAGGGTTGGGTTCGATTCCCGACTCAGGTGTGTGTGCATGGAGTTTGCATGTTCCCTGTGCTTGGTGGGTTTCCTCCGGGTGCCTCTCACAGTCCAAAGACATGCAGATTAGGCATTCCCAAATTTCCAGTAGTGTGGAAAGGAGAGTGTAAGTGTATGTATGTGTGCCCTGCGATGGACTGGCAACCCCCAGTGCCCTAAGTGTCCTGGGATAAGCTCCAGGGCCCCCACGAACGTGAATTAGGATAAAGCAGTATAGATGATGAGTTAGCAAGTGGGCTGTCCACGTGCCATCCGGCACATAGTGTAAAATCCTTTCAAGATTGTTCATAGTGTTTGATTATGTGTGCACTTGAGCCCTATTAGTTGGGTCCCCCACCTTCTTTGGAATAGGCTCCCTGCGACCGTCTAAAGAACAAGCTGTAAGGAAAATACTGCAGATTAATGAACTATGTAGGTACAGTTTAGTGAAAAAAAAAAACATATGTGTGCAGGTCATGAAATCTAATATTGCATAGCTTTCGTCACATTAAATAAAATAACTTTGTGGTACTCACGCTGATCAAGCAGAAAAATAATCCACTTTAGGTATGTTATTGCTCCACAACACCACCTTGGCATAAATTATTTTCTTATAAAAGCACGCTCCCAAGTTTTTTTATTACTTGTAAAGTTTAAAAACAGTTGTTCTTTAAGGTACTATTCCTTTCCTACCATCTGTGACTGAAAGTTATATACTATTCAACCGCAATAAGTCACTTTAAGCTTTCCCAAAGCTTGAGACAAAATTGAGGTCAAACATCGCCTCTGTAACAACACGAGAATGGTTTGATCCTGTATGTACAGTAGGGCATTGACATAATGCATACGTTATGACTTCTTGCCATCAAATCTCAAACCGAACGACCGCCACCAATGGGATTTTTTTAACGATATGTTAGAAAGAACTCTATATCACCTTGAATTTAGTTAGAATGGTTAAAGATCCAGAGAATGTATACTGATGCACACTGAAGCTGTTGTGTAGGCTTGTGGGTCACGTATGTACTGCATTGAGCACAACCCTGATGCAAATGTGAAGACAGATGTATTCACGAGGACCCAAAACTTTCCCTTCTTGTAATGACTCTGTTTGCATACATCGTGGAGAAAAAAAACTAGGGCATGGTAAAGATTTTTCCATTTGCTTTATAATCATTGTAGACTTTATTGCTAGTCCTGTTGTAAGCATATTTGATTGAAAAAAAAAATTCTATATCTATCTGAGTGGCTTTTAAATTCCAAAATATTCAACATTGTTTCAAAAACTATTATGAGTAAATAAATAAAATTTAAAAAAAAAGCATCAATGGTAACTTTTAAATCATTTATTTAGTAAGAAATTTGCTTTAAATACACATGGTCACAGTAACCTCAATCAGTCTCGTCTTCAGCCCTTTGAGGAAGTGGCAGGACTGGTTTGCTTAGGAAATCACTAAGCAAAAGTTCCACTGATGGTGTAACCATGGTGTCCAGTGAAGGTGGTCAGTAGCTGTGTCTCAAATCGCAAAAAAAAAAAGGAAAAAAAAAAAAAAAAAAAAAAAAGCATATACCCTACCGCTCAAAAAGTATGGGATCACTTTTTAACTCCATGGTTGTTCCTGATTATATTTATTGTAACGAAAGACTGAAAGCGTCCAAAATATGCAATAATTTCCATCGAACAGTTGATATTGAGATGTACTGAGGTGCTGTTTGTTTAATTGGTGATTTCTGAGGCTGGTGATTCTAAATGAACTTCTCCTCTGCAGCAGATATAAGTTTTGGTCTTGCTTTCCTCGGATGGTCTTCATGAGAGTCAGTTTCATCATGGTGCTTGACTGGTTTCGCAAATTCACATCACAATACTGTTCCTGCAAGGACTATTCCAGAAAGTCTGACCTCCGTGTCTTAAAATAACAACTGACTGTTGTCGTCGTTATTGTTACATAAATACCTAATTCCATATGTGATATTTCATAGCTTTGAAATCACCAGCATTGTTGTAGGATATAGAAAATAAGTCACTAAACAAAAAACAAGAAATTTGCAAGTGATCCCAAACTTTTGAGCGATAGTGTATATATTTTGCAGCAACCTAAAAGATTAGGTTTTGGATGTCACACAAATTAAGTAGGCTTTAAGGTGCATTCTGTTTAAATGTTTTCACATTAACCTTGGATCAAAATGTTAATTTTAGTGTTAAATGTGTTTCTAGATCTGTAATAACCAGTGACATTTGTACACTTCTTGTTCCCCCCCCACAATCTGGCCATTTTCCAATTCATAACCATTAGCTAGCTTTCCAACAACTAATCCATGCTTGTTTTCGATCTTTGACTTAAAATCACATCCAGACTGGAAGGAAAGCACTATCCGCCCTCTTCTGCATGCACAAACTCACAGCTTGTTGAGATTGGCTTGCGCTGCTCTGATTGAGGGTTTACTGTAGGTATGCAATCTCTCCCAACCTTAGCCGATCTAACTCTCTTGGACTTCTGACCATGTCCCTCAAACGTATTGAAATGGAGACAAAAACCAGAGCCACCATTGGTGAGCATATTGTGACTTTCAAGAAAATTGCTGCATGCTACAAATTGCTGCACACTACAACATTATACAATACATTTTTTAAACTACATTTTGGTCATTTTCCTTAGCTGGAAGAATATGCAAGGTTATGATAATTTAATAAAAATTGCACTATGCGATTTGAGACACAACTAGAGGATGAAATTTTAGAGCTCTGTACATACTATGCCTCCAAGATGCTGAAATATTTTTGTGTATCTAGTGTTGACACCCATCACAAATATAAATAGCTCACTTCCCCATAAAACGGGGTGCACCATCTCCATCACCGAAAATACATACCAATTATTAAAAATAAAATCTTTTCATGCTCACAGATTTGGGATCACATCCACAGGCAGCCATGTTGCATCCAGCACCACAGACCTAGACACAACTCAGTCAGATGTGTTGGAAGCAGTTAAAGCGCACTAGCACCGGATCATTTGTAATAGACCGATGTTTAAGCAACAGCAGTCGGGCTGCTCATATGCTCGAAGTAAGTGTCTCTCTTGTTCTGTAGGGCGCTGAGGAAGCGGCTGACTCTCTCCTCTCGGCTGGCCGTGTAGCTCAGCAGTGCTGTGTGACGGGAGCGGGCATCCACAGGCTTGCCGTTTCCACCCTGCTGAAGAAGTTCGGCTACACACGAGCAATCGGACTCCAGCTGCTGTGCTGCTTCGGCTTCCCTGTGCAGCTCCCGTGCTTTCTATAACATAATATAATATATACATCATATAACATGTATATGATACCATAACATATCACAGTTCTTACATGTAATGGAAAAGCTCACTCAAAATGTTTTAAAAGATTATAGGATGTTTGGCTGCTCCTGTCAAGGGGTCGCCCCAGCGGACCATCCAATCCGCGCCCATTATGGCAAGGTTTTACACCGGATGCCCTTTCCCTTTTGCAACACTCACATTTTAACCTGGCTTTTGGGACTAGCACTCCATTCAGTGGATGGGATTTGGGCGTCGGTTGGGATTTGAACCCGGGACTTCCGCATAGCCGGAGTGAAACCTACCACTGAGCCACCAATGACCAAAACCTTTCATAAATACATGCCTACATTTTTATAAACAATATTTGCTTCACGACATCTTCACTTTTCATTCATTCATTCATTCATCTTCTATACCGCTTTATCCTTGATCAGGGTCGCGGGGGGCCTGGAGCCTATCCC
>JAQQZS010000019.1:4260076-4272597 GCA_030068045.1 Platyallabes tihoni | reverse complement strand
GAGGAAGGGAGGGAAGGAGGGGAGGAAGAGCCGCTGGGACGCCGTGGGAACGAGCCTGAGAGCCGGACGCAGCCTGCGGGTTCACCGCCGTGGCGGTTTAACCGTCCTGAGTGGATGGGATGGAGCCGGGACCGTCTGGAGCTGGTAGGTCCAAAACAAGCAGATACACACTGATCAGGGGGGTCCTGGGGTTTGTGCAAAAGCATGCATCATACATGCACATTTATCTTCAAAGTAGTAGAGGGAGAATGCACGAAAATGTGCACATTAAATCATCAGAGTAGCATCAAGGACTGTTTTAGTGATCACACAACAGCAACCAGGATCTCGTGCAGCTTAACCCAACAGCCAGTGACCTCCAAGATCTATCCTGCAAATCATAACTTGCAAACACACACACAAAAGTGTGACCAGGTGGTGTTGGAGTTGGGGGTCACGGGAATCCTGGGTGAGTTGAAACCCTAATAAGAGGCCCATCCCTTCACCCCTACTACCCTCTTTGCTTGCATTAAACCACGCCCCCTGAGTGCACACACACACACACACATTCTCGTACCCTCGTGTTGCACATCCCGCCAAGATCCCAGAAGACAGTGGGTTGCAAGTCTCATTTTGTCAACATAAAGTCAATAACAAACATCACCTCAGATCAGTGTAAGCTTTGGACTGTCACTCAGGACTCTGGCTCGGGACGAAAGTATAGTATAGATTTGCGTCAGTGCTAAAACTTGTTTTGCAGTGCGAAGTTCGGGAACGTGGGACCGGCCGATACGATGTTATCACGGTACCCAGGCGCCGGTTTGATTTGTATCACGATGCTGTATGTATTTCACATATCCTGATTCGATTCATTTGTCACAATTCTCAACAAATCATTTGCTCAGAACGTGAATAGTTTTGAGCACCACCTGTAGGATCGTAGAGGAACTGCAACATGTTACCACTTCAACCGCAAACGTATGTATTTAAAAAAAAAAACAAAAAGCAATTTTGGAGTCAGTGTGGGGGTATGTAAAGATAATATATTAAACATAGCATATTATTGTATAATTAGAATCACCACAGGTGATACGATTCGATATTATCGCGATACCTACTGTAGGTGATAATTCGATTTGTATTGCCGTTCTGTAGCCGTCAAGATTTTATGAAAATCCCATTTTGATATTAATGTTTTTTTTTTTTTTTTTTTTTGGCAGGATTCGTTACATTTCTAAACAGTCCCGGCGTATAATTTGCTCGTACCAGTGTCTGCTAGTGTGCGAATAGTTTCCATGTAGTATAGAATAGTTTATAACAGATTATAGTTGAACTGCAACTCTTATTTTACCAACTCAAAGTCAATCATGTGTAAATAAAAAACGAAAAACAGTGCAGCGATACATGTAGCTACATAGATAGGTAGATATCGCGGCAAATAATTTGCTCATACTACTGTCTTCTAGTGTGTGAATAGTTTAGAGCACCACCTGTAGGATTATAGAGGAACTGCAACTTTTTTACCACCTCAAATTACAAACAGGCGTAAATAAAAAAGCTATAGATGTCAATAGATAGGTAAATAGATAGATAGTTCGATATGTTATTGATTCTAAAGAAAACTCCATAAGTTCCATGTATCACCACCCGAACGAAGCATGACTTGCACCTGAAATTATTTTCCCTGTCTCTAATAAGTAACTTTTTGTGTGTGTCAGGTCTTTAATCAGTGAATTAGTGGTTAGCATTTCAGGGTTTTTTTTAGGGTCTTCTAGGGTCACTTCTAGGAAAAACGCACACAGAGAGAATGGTGAAACGAAGCAACAAGTGAAGCTGGGTGCTGATATTTTATATTTTTTTCCTAGCCAACAGTGTAGATTCATTCCATTTAGGTTTCTGGGTTCAGATCACATGACGTTCTGTCATCTTTTTTCTTTTCTTTTCCACTTGCTTTTGGACAAGAAGCTAAAAGACGGAGCCATAGCATGTGCTGCCTGGTAAAAAAAAAAAAAAACCTCCTTAACCATGGATTATCTTATTTCTTTATTTATTGTATAGTTAATCAAAGGTTTACAGCTTTTCTGTGTACTGTGTTTGGCCAGGTTTTTTCTTTCTTCCCCATCAGACAAACAGCATTAGGTTTAAGGCTATGTTCACTACCTGCTTGAAGTAACTCAAATCTGATTTATTTTATCCTAATGTGACACAGATCTGATTACTTCTTTTTTATGTCTGTCAACACACAAATCTGATGTTTTTCACTTTGGATCCGAGTCACTTTCGTATGTTGTCCTACGTAAGATTTATATCCGATATGTATAGCGATTATATAAATCAGACTTGAAGTGGGAGGCGTGGCCTAAAAGTTTGAAGCGCGTTAGAAAGTGTTTCTGAGATAAAATCAGTTTGAATTGTACGCTAAACAAGTGCAACTGTAAGTTTCTTTGATTTGCTCCTGACGTTAAGTTTGTAGTCGCTATAAAGAAATGAAATAAAAACGAAGAAGTAAACATTTCCCTCAAGGATTTGGCTAGGAACAGTGTTTGGAGGCTTTGTGAAATTAATGTCGTTCTGATCTAAGATCAGTTTTGTGAGAATAACTGTAGGCACAAACTGTTTGTAATGTGAAGCACGAGTGTAAGTTTGTGGAAACACACAGCACACACACAACTGCTACCAAGCGCAGCAGCAGCAGATTTATCGTATCGTATCGCCAGTTTAAATCCCATCTTTTGTGGTTCTTGTATATGGATTGGATGCTTAACATTCTTTGTCGCGTTTATTGTTCAAATTAAAATTATATTTGTCATAAACACAACCGTACACACTACGACTGTACAGAAAATGCTTACGTGACAGGAGTGTACAGGATTGCGACTTTTCAACAGGGATGAGAATCAACTGGGTCACTTTATACAATATTACCGTGATCCTCAGGTGCTGATTTGATTTGTATTGCGATTCTGTTACTTTCATGATTTTATTAATATCCTGATTGGAAGTTTTTTTTAAAAAAGATTTTGTTACAATTCTTAAAAAAAAAGAATTTTGGACAATTGTGGCAATTTATATATTTAAAAAATATATATTATTGTTTTTTTTTGTTTTTTTTTAGTTTGTAAGAAGGCTGAACTTTGAGAGTTCCACAATGTCGAGCGCCATGTTGGAATTTGATGACGGAATATATAACAATATATAATTTTTATTATTTTTTCTCTCTATTGAAATGATTTTGATTTTGAAGCGCTGACCTTCAAGCACCTCTTCCTTTTCAAAACATAAAAATCTTTAAAAACTCAAACTTGTCACAAACTACATTCAAAAAACGTGTAAAAATAAGTGCCACTTGATGTCCTGAGTTCAATTTATAACTCGCATTTTGTCACGTGCATGAATTGCTTTCGGTTGCCTGTTACTTTTGTGAAGATATGATAAGAGTAAGAGTAAATAAAATGACCCTGAAACACTGCGCTTGATTTCATAAAGACAGCCGTAATAAAGTATTGCTGTTGGATTGCGCGAGTGTAGTTGTGCTAAAACGTGCGCCGTGCATGCAGGCCACCTGTCTGACAACATCATATTTGTTCCTAAAGTTTCTTTCGCTGCCTGAATGTAAGGTCTGAATGCGAGGTGAAGGGCAACGCCCATTAGCAAGACATCTGGACTCCAAACGGCAAGCCAATAAGAGCTTGGGTTTCTGCTGCTGCCCTCCATTTCTACCCTCCATAAGTAGGGGTGGGGTGGGGTACGAGGGACGGACTATTGTCCTCACTCTTGTGGCTCTGGCTCTCACTCCTACCATCTGCCTTCTTTCTGGCCACAGTATGTGTGTTTGTACGTGTATATAAACACCAGTTTCCCTCTCCCAGCTCTCGCACACACTCAGTTGCAATTGACCCGCATCGGGTGCAACTAAGCGATCGTATAGAGTTTCTTTAAATCAGATTTCGCTCGCGTTCCATAAAGTTCCATAGATTGATAGCATTGTCCAAATATGATGGCGCAAAACGAGCGCTCCCAACCCCCCCATCTCCCCACCCCCCACACACACACAGACACACCCGCGGGTCGCCTCATCTCCATGACAATGTGTGTTGCTGTGGAGTCGCCATGGTGAGGCTGGGAATGCCATGAGCGTGTATAGGGGGGACGTTGCGTTTGTGCGCGACATGTCGGTGATGTGGGGGCGTCCGATTCAGATTCACTCTCGTACTTTCTCCAATTCCTTCTCTCTCTCTCTCTCTCTCTCTCTCTCTCTCTCTCTCTTTCTGACTCCCTCGCTTTCTCCCCCCAAAAAAACATGATCGGTAACGCAGGAGTCGGCGCTCTTCTTGTGTTACTTCTGAGATTTCACAAATACATCCCAGCACAAACAGGTGTCTGAACTTAGCGAGACAAGTTCAGCTAGAGGACAAAAAAAGCTGAATTTTTACAAATTCTATATATTCTTTTTGATTTTCTAGGACTTTTTCGAAATGTCTGGAGAAACTTGGAATGGTTTGGAAAACTTAAAGCTGTTAATCACAATCTTGTTGTTGTGTGGTTTTTAGATTAACTATGTTTTGGAGGGGACAAAAAAATACAAGCAAGGAAGAGTAAACTCAGAGCCTAGAAATGGACAGGTAATGTTAAAACTCCGAATGCCAAACCCAACACTAAAACAGGGGTTGTAAATTAACTTTAGTAACTTCGGGGTGATTTTTAACTTGTCAAACAAGAGGAAACTAGGAGCACAAATCGTTAAAGTTAACGCCAGCACAATAATAAAGTCAGACTGTGTCCCGTGTTTGGTAATATTGGACTGTATTTGTCTTAGAATTAGACTTTTAGTGATGGGCTTCATTTTATCCTGGTGTGTGAGGTTTAAGCGTTTGGCTATAATCAGTGTTTGGTATTGTTTCAAGTTTACAAACTTCTGCTTTATGTTCTTCTACTTCTGTTTAGTCAGTATTTACCTCCGTTTTGTGTTTGGCTGCTCTTAGTGTTTGGTTGTTGTTGTTTTTTTTTTTACAACGAATGAAACCCAACACCAAACACAGCCCATAACTAAAGAGAGGACAACCCAACACTTAGTGTTGACTCTAAAACATATGCGCACATGAGTCTCACCTGAAAGCAGAGGTTTGTAAGCTTGAAGCCATACGACAGATTATAGCCAAACGCTTAAACCCACATACAGGTACAGCATACAGTCCAACATATAAAATGTATTGTGGATTATGCTGGGCTTTGGAGGTTTGCAGACTTGTCAAGACAACATTCATGAGAAAGGAAACTGAGCAAAAGTTAACCAAGTTAAAAATCCTAACATGGTCCAGCACTAAATCAGAGCAAAAAAACAAAACAAAAACAAATGCAGCGAACATCAAACACATGAAACGTAAAATTCATATTGCAAGTTCAGTGTAATGATTCAACTTGTCATAACATGTGTGCAAGTCAGAGGAAACCCGAAAGCAGAAGTTTGTAAACTTAAAGCCAAACAACAACACTAAACGCTGTGTGATACCAAACACGAATTAGAGCCAAACACTTGTATAGAGCCAATACACAGTATTAAGCCTAGAGTGTAACTTGTAGTACGGATTTGTGGGAGGTTTGTAGACTTGTCAGAAGGACACGTGCGAAAGGCAACTGGAAGATAAAGAAGTTAGTTAGATATAAAGAATAACGTGTGTTGAGCAAGAGGAAACTTGGGGGCAGAATTTGTGAAAGTTGGAAAACCATACACTGAACTCAACACTGAGTAAAACCCTAACACTTATTACAGCTCAATACCGAATTGAGAACTTATTTTGTCTTTAGACAGAAAAGAAGACCTAAGACATCCTAGGATCCTGAACATAAGTGTGTAACAAAACAGAAGTCTGATACTTAAGCTAGTATCACGTGACCGGGAGTGCTGTTGTACTGAATAACAGCATTGATGCTTATATTCGTGGTAGGCACGAGGGCGTAGCACGAGTACTGGAGATATCACAGCCGTGCTGATATTGAGTATAACAGCATGACTTCGAGTGTGATATTGCTTTTATTCAACAGTTCCACAAAGTGTTTTATTTATCATCAGCTGATTATAATTGGATTGTTTATTTAACCAGTTATTTTGTTCCAGCGACGCATATCCTTCCGCAGGTAGAACTAATTAACCGTGAATTCGGAGCTGGCGACCAACAGTTTTACACACAATTAACAGGTGTGAAAGTAGTTTTAAATTATGTAACCAAAAGACGAGGAGAATAAACCATGGAGGTCGTAGACAGTCCTCATGAGACATACTTTATATTTCCACTTTTTCCACTTTAATATATCAGCCCTGGTAGTTTACGGGTCCTGAAGCAAAGTAAAATGGAAAGCTAGTGGACTAGCTACGTAGGGTGCACAATTCCTTGTTCCACACACCAAGTAAGTGCTCCTAGAGAGGTATTTAGTATTCAGCCTTGTGTTAGAAGCTAGTTATCCATGTAGCTCGCGTGAGATGTAAAAAAAAAAAAAAAAAAAACAATATGGACACAATTCAGAGGCAATTCAAAACAACTTAGAAGTGATTGCTAAGGAGACAAATTGTTATTTAAGATGACATCAGATTTGTTTTCTTACTACAAGTTCTCCTGTGACTGATTTAAAATGTTGGTTTTGGCAGGCAGCTGCTCTCTCCTCTGACCAGTGATCATTACTGTGAAGTGATGCATATATTATACGTTAAGCTCTATATCGCCACTCATTGAATGGCTCTCGTCCAATCGGATTATTCGGTCGGAACTAACTGTTGTATTGTAGTTTTAACTTGTCTGTTTGTAGTTTTGTTGTATTTGTTCACTAGCTTGGCAGGAAGCTAAGAAGTCTCGAACTTTGGTTAAGTTTTAGCATTGGTAGTGTTTTAGCTAGAAAAGTCCTGATAGCTAACTAGTTAATAATACAATCAAGTAGCTAACTAGTTAATAAGTTGTTTTTTGGGGAAATTTTTTATGACTAACTTTTGTTTTATTGTGTGTAACTCGAGCACACTACTTACTAGAAATGGGTCATATGGAGGAAAAAAATCACTGACTCAGATTACTGTTAGAAATGTTTTGAACATAAAGTTGTATTAGAGTTTGACTAAAATCTTGGCTTAAATGTATGAAAAACAAGCCAGACTTTTATTCAGTATTGAATAAAATTAAGCTTGAACCTTTATTATTTATTATTAATGTATAAATGTTTACTTAACAGGTTGTTGTAGTTCTACAGAAACATCGATATCCACGGAGGTACTATTGGTATCACATTGTTATAATTCACATCCCTTTCCTGATTTGATCTCTGTTTGTTTTCATCCCTTTATGAAGGGTTTTGGCTAGCATCCTAGCACCATTCCTCCCTATGCACTTCATAGCAATATAACTGATTCTAATGCACTATTTCGATTTTCTTTTGATCTCTCTTTTCAAGAGAACGAAATGCTAAACCTTTCTCAAGCTTGTAAATCCGTCCAGTCGAACCTTACTCACCCATGAGGTCCCTAAACATGATGTAATCAGTTTGTTTGTTTGTTTGATTTATATGTTTTGTCAATGTTTGCTTGAGTCAAGCTCTTAACTGAAAAGTATCGCAGTAAAAAGTTTGTGAAATGGTAGAACGAGTATCACTCTGAATGCTCTCTCACCCATGTAAGGCTTTAACTTTCTTGTTTTTTATTTTTTTCACGTACAAGGATGGAATTTGTGGTTGTTTTCACATATTTGTGCTTTGACACATTTTGTGGACATATTTCATGTATCTGTATTTCACTTGAGTTGTTTTATTACAGGATGTTTTTAACTTTTACTACAGCAAATTACCTGTACTTTTACTTCACTACATTTGATGCAGGAATTAAAAGTCACCTGATGACTTTTGTGTAATTACATGACTTGCCGTTCCTTCGACATACACCTGATAACGTAACAGGTGTTCGAAATCAGAAGCGGAGCCGAATGCAGTCAGAGAAGGAAACACCATGTTTACAATCGGGGAGAGAGAGAGATTTATTTATTAACTTTTTCAATAAAAAGGCTACCAATACTAGCTTTTTAATTTTGTACACAGTAAATTGAGACTTGAGTAACATTTAAGAGATATCTCTACTTTTACCCAAGCGCAACATCTGGGTAAGTTGGCCACATCTGTTTTGATTGTTCGACTGTTTTTGTTTATCTGGAACAAATAGGCTCGACTTGACAGTCTCCCAAAAGATCAAAACACTTTCTCTCCGCGGTATTTACAAGGTCGGATTATTATAAAACATCAGCTTTAAACGCTTTCGCTCTTCCGTCCTCCCATGGTTCTCCGACCTCTTCCTACCCCCCATCGATCCGTCATGTCTTTGTTCTCCTTTCTGTCTTTTGTCCCCTCTCGTCCACAAAGTCTTCGTTCAAGTTGGTCGTTTAAGCCCGTCCCTCACGTTGCTCCGTATCATCCTCTCCCGCCTCTCTGCATCAGCTTCTTCGCTCTCCATCTACGCCTCTTTTTCGTCACTCTCTGCTCTTCAGTGTGCCGTAACGATGAGCTCATCATTACCAATACTCTCGTGCAGTAATGTGTGTGTGTGTGTGTGATCTCATCCCTAGGGATGATACCGGCTCCGTTCACCCCTCGTCACTCTCTGTGATACTGACATCTGATGAGGTGTTATGAATAATTATTAGAAATGAGATGAGAGACACTGAAGAAATTACACGAGAATCCTGATTCTGAAATAATATGAATATGAGAATATGAAATAACGTAAGGCATGACCGCCTCTTCTCGATAAGACATTTTAATCATTTCAGAAGTTGTAAATGTATTTCCTGGCAAGATTTATTAATATGGGACATAAGCATGTCACATTTTTCCCAGTTTAATTGTATAGATAAGGGAAACATTTCGGATTTTATTTTATTTTGCAGAGTACCTCTTCACAATGAAATCCATTTCTGGTTACAACTTGCTCGTGAAGCGTTTCAGAGGCCAGTTTGACTTAAATCAAGCGCAAGCACACTGGAGTCGATTGTGACGCATGTTTCAGACCACAGCCAAGCCGGCCTCGGTAGAAAATGTTCAGGATTTTTCTCTCTCATTTTTAAATTTTTTTTTCATGCAGGTCAAATAGGACGAGCATTCTGCAGAAGTGTGTTTTACACACAACCATAGAATGTGTGTATATATACACAGTACTGTGCAAAAGTCTTGGGCACCATATTATATGATGTACCAATTTTGTTATATATGTTTATCATGTCTGCATAATTATGTACAAAATCATTCAGTATTTCCATATATAACTTAATGTTATATATTTATTAATCTTTACAGGAGAATATATGGATGGCTGTAAAGAAAAAAAGAAAAAAAAAGAAAAAAAAAAAATATATATATATAGTACAAGACAGACCAGTTTTCAGATGTTAACAAAACACCTAATGTACGCTCCTGGGATTTTCATAAAAATATAAAGAAGCGATGGTGACAAAATTACCAGAAGAACTCATATTCTCCAGCAAGCTCAGTAAAACCTAACAGCTGTTTTACTTATAGTTCTGTGCAAAAGTCTTGGGCACATACAGAAATATGGCATAAGCAAAAGATGCTTTTGAAAACATTTCTGCATAAAAGAAACTTCTATAAAGAGCAATAACATAAACAGTCAATATTTGGAGTGAAAACTCATTGCTTAAAATCAGGAGTTTTAGGCACATTTGTGCAGTTTTATAAGTAAAACAGTTGTTAGGTTTTACTGAGCTTGCTGGAGAATATGAGAGTCTTCTGGTAACTTTATCACACTCGCTCCTTTATATTTTTTATGCAAATCCCAGGAGCGTACATTAGGTTTTTAGTTTCCATCTGAAAACTGGTCTGTCTTGTACTATATTTCTTTCTTTACAGCATATATTCTTCTATAATGTTATTTATTTATTAATTTTTAAGTTGTATATGGAAATACTGAATGATTTTGTAAATAATCATGCAGACATGATAAACATACCGTATATAACAAAATTGGTACAGCATATAATATATATATTATTTTTTACCTATTTGATTAGCATTCATGGGTGCCAAAACTGTTACTGTACCTCCGGTGCTGTGGTGTAACGAATAAACGAATATTGAACATAAACGTCGTGATAGCAATATTCATCTTGCCATAGTGATCTATATCTGAGAAAACAAAAATCAGTCTTGTGACTTGTATGATAGATGTTAATTAATAATTTTTTTTTTCTTTAGTGCCCATGGGGCCGTACCCCCCGCCCCTGCAGCAGGTCTTCCAGGCTCCCCGGAGGCCGGGCATGGGCACCGTCGGGAAGCCCATCAAGCTGCTGGCCAACTATTTTGAAGTGGAGATCCCCAAGATGGACGTCTATCACTATGAGGTGGATATCAAACCTGATAAATGTCCTCGTCGGGTCAACAGGTATCACCGCAGTCCCTCATGGAACATGTCTTAATACCTCTTGCTTCTACGTCGCACTAATACTCTCCTCCTCTCCTGTGTGCCGCAGGGAAGTCGTGGAGTACATGGTCCAGCATTTCAAACCACAGCTCTTCGGTGACCGCAAGCCGGTATACGACGGGAAGAAGAACATCTACACGGTCCTTGCTCTTCCCATAGGGAGCGAGAAGGTCCGGCACAGTCCGCAGTCCAACAGTCGTCTTTGTTTTTTTTTTTTTTTGTTTTTTTTTTTTAGTTTTGGCACGACGTTTCCGACCCTGTGCTCTGTGGTATCGCAGGTGGATTTCGAGGTGACCATCCCGGGTGAGGGGAAGGACCGGATCTTTAAGGTGTCCATCCGCTGGCTGGCGAAGGTGTCGTGGCGGCTGCTGCAGGAGACGCTGGTGAGCGGGCGGCTACAGGTCCCGCTGGATTCGGTCCAGGCTCTGGACGTTGCCATGAGACACTTGGCGTCCATGAGGTGCGTGAGATAACAGCAGTGCACACGCTGAGTAGGATGACGGAAATGATGATTTATTATTTTTTTTTAATACACAATCCACAATTTTTGTCCAATATTAACCCAGTACTTGTCCGTGACTCCGCAGATATACTCCAGTGGGCCGATCCTTCTTCTCTCCCCCCGAAGGCTACTATCATCCTCTGGGAGGAGGAAGAGAGGTCTGGTTCGGCTTCCATCAATCCGTACGTCCGGCTATGTGGAAGATGATGCTTAACATCGACGGTAATAGGCATTGTTTCTGACAAGCCACATTGTTCGATTTTATTTATTTATTCTTTCTGTTCAGATCGGATTTGCACGTCAAAACCTGATAATGCTCTGTAGATAGTTTAATCTTGGTATCGTAGGTAGAATATGAAGTCTAAACAGGATTAAAGGACAAGGAGTAGATTATTTTTTTATTTTTTTTAATTATAAATTTATAAACTGTTTTGCAAAATTTCTGCACAAAAGATTAGACGTCAGGAGAAGAGAGGGATGCTGGTGAAAGAAAAACTGCACATCAGAGAAATCTAATATAAATCATATAATATAGTTTTTTATCTTTAGACACAGTACCCTGATATAATCATGAACAATGACATGACATTACGCAATCATCTCAAGCGTACTCTGACGTGAACAGTGACTTATTATTATTATTATTGTTATAAATATATATATTTTTAAATATATATATTTTATTTCTTTATCTGCAGTGTCAGCCACCGCGTTCTACAAAGCCCAGCCCGTCATCGAGTTCATGTGCGAGGTCCTGGACATCCGCAACATCGACGAGCAACCCAAGACCTTAACCGACTCCCAAAGGGTCCGCTTCACCAAGGAAATCAAGGGTGAATTACAGCTCACACACTCAAAAGTCCACCAGTCAGGGATCATCCGTGGTAACGTGGTCGGGAATCATTAGGTGTCAGAAGCATTCATATCGGAGCCCTCAAGCAAATGGGTTTATATAAAGTCTGATTGAATTGTTCCCCCCAAACATTTCTATAAAAAAATAAATAAATAATTGCATTTTTACATTACATTTGAGCAACACGCTTACTGTACATTTAAATGGATTTACTGCACCAGCTGGTCTTTGCTTTTAATACATATTTACATACGTACAGTTTTTATTTTATTTATTTATTATTTTTTTTAGATGACTTGTCGCATTAGAATGAAACAATCTCAAATTAGAGAGTGTAATTAAATGAAGCATGAGTATGTAGTTTTATCCCACAGTACAGTGGAACCTTGGATTATGAGCATAATTCGTTCAGAAAACAGACTCATTTTCCAAAACACTCGTGAACCAAACCGAATTTTCCCATAAGAAATAATGGAGACTCAAATTATTCGTTCCACAGCCCCCCAAAAATAAATACATAAAAATAAATAACACAACATATTAAGTAGAAATAAAACAAATTACCGTGCACTTTACCTTTAAAAAAAAAAGTAAAAATAAATCCCGACAGATAAGTGTTTGTGTGTGTTTGCTAGTGACACAAAGAGCAGGCTGAGCAGAGAGAGAAAATGGATCTTTAACCTCTCTAATGAGACTTGCTTTTGCTTTACACGCGTGCTGTACACACA
>JAQQZS010000019.1:4241561-4252701 GCA_030068045.1 Platyallabes tihoni | reverse complement strand
ATTTTCACCGAGTTGAAAGCTGCTCTTTTGCGGCTCAGATCAGCGCTCATATCCGGGAAAATATGGACTCGTGCTCCGCGAAATGTAAGCTCCCCACGTTTCCTGGAAGCTTGAAGAATCTTGGCTTTATCAGAGAAGTAGTGAAGACGAACAATCATTGCTCTGGGCCTGTCCCCGGCGCGAGGTTTCGGGGCGAGGGTACGATGAGCACGATCCAAAACCACTGACTGAAGATCCGATATGTCTCCGCCTAACACCTCCGAGAAGAAACCGGACATGAAGTCAGTGGGTTGGCCCCTCTCCGAGTCCTCAGGTATACCTATAACTCGCAGATTTTGGCGGCGACTCCTGTTCTCGAGATCTTGTTGTTGTTCCTGCAGCTTCAATATTTGTTTTTTTAGAGTTGAAACTGTAGATTCAATTGTTCCGAGCGAGTCATGATGAGAATTGAGTGTTGTTTCCATTTTCTCCATGGTGTCAGACATATCAGCTTGTTTGGTTTGAACAGAATTAATTTGGCCCGCTATCTCCAGTTGCAAGGCGTCCATTTTAGTTTTGACATCCGAGCGGAGGGTTTCGACCATCAATCCGATCTCAGATCGGAAATTCGCCATTTCTGTTTTAAGGGTCTCTGTCATCTGTTCGCGGGAGGATGTCAGTTCAGTTTTGATCATTTGAAGGAGTGGATTGTCTTCAAGCGAGGAAGGCTCACCGCATTTGCTGACGCCACTTGTAGGGATCATAGCGGCCTCCATGTTGTTTTGCTTTAAGACAGGACTGTCGAGCCGCGTTTGTCTTGTCGTCGATTTTTTTACATTTTTGCTTGCCATTTTCCTACAAATACGTCGACCGTAGATGCAGGCTCTTGGTAGAAACAGAATTATCTCACTTCAGGGTAAATTTATGGGTAATTAACGCTAATAAGATAAAAGTCAATGAGAGCGCGAGCGAAACACGACTATCTCATCTGCCACCGGAAGTCATTCATCCCTAGCTTTTAAAACTTTTTTTCATTAGATTTTTTTTTATCCATATATTGAATTTTATATTGTCTTTTTTTTCTTTTTTCTTTTCTTTTTTGTAACTTTGTCCTTCTTTCTTTCTGTCCCCTTTTCGTTCTTAAATCTTTCTTTCTGTTAGCTTTTTCTCCTCTTGTTGCTTTTCCTTTTTAGTTCACATATAGAAATTCTTTGTGTGTTTTGTTACTTTTTTCCTTTTTGGTACTTAAAATTTTTATGTATATCTTTGTTTTTGCATTTGGCTTTTTACTTCTATTTGCATATTTTTTTTTACTCCCCTCCCCTTCTTTATCTTTCCATTCTTTTCTTTCTTTATTTATTTAGCTTTTCTCCTAATTTTTTACATTTATTTATTTATTATTATTTTTTACATCGTGTCCTGAACATATTTATATTTTGCTCCCATGTTTTTTGACCGAGCCATGTAACCCAGAGTGTTAGTCCTCCTACTTGTTTTTAAGCCGACAGAATGCCACTCCTCCCCTAATCAATCTTCTCTACACGCCTATAGTAAATATTAAACGGCTCTGCCGTTGGGGGCCGGATGCGACGTTAGAAGCGGCGCTTCGTCTCCGTTTCCCATCTCTGCTCTGTCGTCCTGCCCTCGTGGCTTTTTAAACAGCACTTCAGTGGGCGAGAGACGGAGCAGAGGTGGAGGAGGAAGGAATTAGGAGCGGTTAGCAGAGAGAGGGAGAGCGTACGGCTGGGCAATGAATCATGCAGGATCAGGACTCACGTCACCTCGCACCCTGTCCGCTCTGGAGAGCTTTCAGTCGGCGGGCGATGGTGACGAACGACTGAGTCACAGGAAGAATGAGAGGGAGCGAGGGAGAGATGTGTGTGTGTGGGGAGGGTGTGGTGGTGAGCAGCAGTAGCGAGGTGAAACGAGGACTCTTACATTTTTTTTCCTTAACCACTAGATGGCAGCATTTTTACAACATTATATCTATACGTTATAGGTTTCTACAGATATGACTCTGACATAGAAACATGTTTTTGCTGATTGTAGACAACATCCCTCATTAGATCCCTGGAATCATGAAATAGTCAATTTTGTTTGCATAACCGAAGCAGCCTTACAGAAGCATGTCTCGAAGCAGCCTTACAGAAATCTAGATAAAGATAAAATCCCTAACAGGCGAAGCTATCCGAGACGCAGAAATTTTAAGAGAAGTCAGACTTGAAGGGGAAGCGGGTTCGTGGTGTTGCAGTATACAGATGTGTAGAAGTGTGATTGAAGGATGTTAATAACACCATTCAGGCTCTTATGTGTTCCTCGAGTAGATTTAGTAGATTTTGCTCAATAACCTAGGTTTTTATTTTTACATTTTTCTTTTTAATCAGTCTGTTTTGAGACTTGAGAACTTTTCCTTACACACCTCTATCTCTCTATCTCTCTCTCTCTCTCTCTCTCACTGTGTGTGTAGGTAGTGGGCAGTATGGATGCCCACCCCAGCCGATACTGTGCCACAGTGCGAGTGCAGAGGCCGCGGCAGGAGATAATCGAAGATCTCTCCTACATGGTACGTGAGCTCCTCATCCAGTTCTACAAGTCCACCCGCTTCAAGCCCACCCGGATCATCTTCTACAGGGATGGCGTTCCTGAAGGACAGCTACCACAGGTCAGATCAGGAGAGGTATCGCCGGTCCTTCACAGTTTTCAGTTTTTTTGTTAGGTTTTTGTTTTTATTTGTTTTCTGTTTGGTATTATTTGCTTTTTTATTTGTTTTTGTTTGCCCTTTTATTTTTTATGTTTGGTTTTTATTTGGTTAGATTTTTATTAGTTTTTTTGTTTTAGTTTTTTTTTTTGTTTGTTTTTATTTGTTTATTTTTTGGTTTGGTTTTTATTTGTTTTTTAGTTTTTGTTTGTATTTTGGTTTTTATTTGTTTATTGTTTGTTTTTTGTTTTGTTTTTTAGTTTTAGTTTTTATTTTGTTTGGTTTTTATTTGTTTATTTTTGTGTAGTTTGAGTCATACTACAAGAAGAAAATCTTTATTGATTTGTGTTTTTTTTTTTGTTTGTGTTTGTTTTTTGTTGGTTTATTGTTTTTTTGTTTTTGTTTTAGTTAAGTTTTTTTGTTGTTTTTGTTTTTAGTTGTTTTTTTTTGTAGTTTGTGTCATACTACAAGAAGGAAATATTTATTGATTTTTTTTAAATTACTTTTTTGTTTGCTTTTTATTAGTTTTTTTGTTTTGTTTGCTTTTTATAATTTTTTTGTTTGTTTTTGTTTTTTTTTTGTTTTTTGTAGTTTGTGTCATACTACAAGAAGAAAATCTTTATTGATTTTTTGTTTTTTTTTCCTTAGGTTTTTTATTAGTTTTTTGTTTTGTTTTTTTGTTTGCTTTTTATTAGTTTTTTGTTTGAACAGCGTAAAGGGCGACCCAGCGTAAAGTCCTGGCTGTGTTATTTACACTACTGTACACTCGATGTCTGTGTGTTATTACAGCAGGGGTTCTGCTATAAATAGCACCAGCAGCACCCAGCTGTTGTAGCTAGTCGTCTCCCTGGCAACCAGCTACAGTTTCTATTCCCACGACAGTACAGAAAGTTTTATTCCCACAAACTACTCGTTCTCGGATCCGATTCGGGGTTTGACAGAACGTCAGGTCTGCTGTTATAAAGCGCAGTTTCCATATCGGTATTGATGAGGTCCTGCTGCGAAGAATCAGGTGCCGGTTTGTGTACGGCTTTGATAACGAGCTGTGTGTACAGTACATTGCACTACGTCACACTGATTGATTAGGTTACACAACACACCGACTTTTTCCAGATATAAAGACAGGCTTGTCGATTCTGCGAGCTAGACTTACTGATACACTGCTCTGCTCTGGACTTATCTACATCCAACTGAGTTCAATTGATCTGAATAAACGTGGACTTTTTCCTCCTTTAGTCTGAGCGTTAAGAGGCTCTTGTTGAAGTTCAGAGCAATTACAGTAATAACAGAACACGACTGAAATTAGTTTTTATATTATTTTTTTTAAAGAGAAAATTCACCCAATTATTTTTCTCCATCTGATCACTTTTTTTTTTTTTTATCGCAATTTTTTTTTATTGGTGCTGTCAGTGTTTAAAACTCCAGCACTATCATTATTGTACATGAGGCGTTCGAGTCAAACCGTGACACATTCATTCACCAACACCACTTGCACATTACAGGAACTCAGCTGGGAGTTATCGCCACATCCCACCCGTACAGTCCTGACCTCAATTCAAGCCATTTCCACATGTTTGGGAGTTCCTGGGAGGCCATCGTGAAAAACTCAGTCACACAGTTTTTGATCACAAACTTTTTACATTTGTGGTATCCAACCACAAGTGAGATAAGTAGATCAAAAGTCCCTGTTTGACTTGAACACCCCTCGTATTATAGTATAAAGTTCCGTTGTATACACCAACAGTCTTTAATTCTTTATTCTGATTGGCCAGAAATGTTTTATTTTTTTTTTTAAACATGAAAAAAAATTCCTGCTGTTCTCGTTTCCATAGTAACAGCTCATTCACGGAGGCGGATGGTTCACATAATAGATGGAAAGCATGAAATTGTTGACTGACATTTGTTTAACATTTACGGCAGGAGCCTCCAGCGTCAGGGGCTTGTAAAAGCCAGCAAGTCTACTAGTGCAGTCTTCAGGACATTTTGCGTTTTTTCTCGGTAAGACGGCATACTAAGAGACAAAGAAAGAGAAAATGAATGTTTATAGCTGCTGTAACAGAAACTGACATCTTTCGTGGAGGTTCCACAACGTTAAAACTAAACATAAGCCGATTAAAAAGTCCTACATGTTGTTCCTGGTTAAATAAAATATCCAATATTAGTGTTTTTCTTGTCTGTAAGAAGTGAAGTAGGACACCTGTTCTGTAACAACACTAATAAAAGGACATCTCAGTCACTCGATATTCATTGTTTGGTGAAGGAGGGATTGTTGTTTATTAGCAACACTTCATCATGGGGAAGTATTTAATAAAAGTTTGGTTTCGCCGGGACGTGAGACGAGCAGAGCCGGTCATTTTTCCGGGAACAGCGCAGAGAAGCACTGAGCGAATGAGATCATGATGATGACGAGGCCTGAGGGTGACTCATGCCTGATCTATGTCCCTGCAGATCCTGCACTACGAGCTGCTAGCCATCCGAGACGCCTGCATCAAGCTGGAGAAGGATTACCAGCCCGGGATCACCTACATCGTGGTGCAGAAGCGGCACCACACCCGGCTGTTCTGCGCCGACAAGTCGGAGAGGGTGGGGTTTTTTTTTTTTTTTCCCCCCCTAAAATGAGTCAGCATCAGGAGCGCAAACAAAAACACGGTCATGCTCAACGGCTTAGAATGAAAAAAAACTAACAAAACTAAACACGTACATGCCTAGCTTGCTTTTTTTTTTTTTTTTTTTTAATTGATGTTTGTTTTTCCCCCAGATTGGAAAAAGTGGCAACATTCCAGCAGGAACAACAGTCGACACCAGCATCACGCATCCCTTCGAGTTTGATTTCTACCTGTGCAGTCATGCAGGGATTCAGGTGACCGAAATTACACACGTTGCCGAAAAACGTTGCCCCACGATATAAGAAAACACTATAGCGCATTTAAGTTTTCTGACATGTTTTTTTTTTTTTTTTTCTTCCCGGTCATTTTCCAGGGCACCAGCCGACCATCGCATTACTACGTGCTGTGGGACGACAACCGCTTCACAGCCGACGAGCTCCAGATTCTCACCTACCAGCTGTGCCATACATACGTGCGCTGCACGCGCTCCGTCTCCATTCCGGCGCCCGCCTACTACGCCCGGCTCGTGGCCTTCCGCGCACGCTACCACCTTGTAGACAAAGAGCACGACAGGTGAGTCTCGAGTAGAAGCCTAAGACATATTTATTCATCTTTTTTATTATTTTTTTTTTACAAATGTATTTTTTACTGTAATGATGCTCGTGTATGGGAGTTTTTGCTTTTTTTCCCCCTCCGAATTTGAGGCAGAACACCACCTCATACTTTTACTTCTGTGAGGGAAAACAAGTAAATTCAAATTTAAAGTTCTTAGTAAAACATTATTCTTAAGGATCTTATCTGGTTTTAATATCAAATAGCAAATAACTGACTCTTGATATCAATAGCTGTTAGAAGTTGTCATGGCGTTAAAAAAAATAAAGAAAGAAAGAGAAAACAGCAACATATCAGGTTATGTGCCTGTCTCTGAAGAACAGGAATCCACAACAAACACGTTGTTCTGGTTTCAGTGAGCCCGTTTCCTTCAGGATGTGTCGTTGTATTTGATCTGTTTGAGATGCTTTTCTACTCATCTTGTTTGCGAAGAGTGATTGAGTTCCGCTATAGTTCATTCCTTAGGAAAAGTGTCTGTTTAAATTTTATTATTTTTTTCTGAACAACTCATTCAACTTCACCACACTTCAGTACGGTGTGTTTCTTCCGCTCACTGACACGTTTTAGTTTTTTTTATTTGTTTTTTATTTTTTATTGTTTGGTTTTGTTTTTACTTGTTTTTTCGTTTTTTGTTTGTATTTTTTTATAATTTTTTTGTAGTTTGTGTCATACTACAAGAAGAAAATCTTTATTGATTTTTTTTTGTTTTTGTTTGTTTTTTATTAGTTTTTTTTTGTTTTTGTTTGCTTTTTATTAGTTTTGTTTTCTTTTTTTTGTAGTTTGTCATACTACAAGAAGAAAATATTTATAGATTTTTTTGTTTTTGTTTGTTTTTTTTGTTTGTTTTTTTATTAGGTTTTTTTTTCTTTCTTTATTAGTTTTTTGTTTTCAGGTTTTTTTTGTAGTTTGTGTCATACTACAAGAAGAAAATCTTTATAGATTTTTTTGTTTGTTTTTTATTAGCTTTTTTTCTGCTTTTTATTATTTTTTTGTTTCATACTACAAGAAGAAAATCTTTATTGCGTAAAAAGAAAACACATTAGCATTAACAATTTAAAAAGCTCCCACTTTGTAACTGGGGGGTGTTTCTCCCGCTCACTGATGCATTTCTCTCCTCTCTTTCTCCGCAGCGGCGAGGGAAGCCATGTCTCGGGTCAGAGCAACGGCCGGGACCCCCAGGCTCTGGCTAAAGCCGTGCAGATTCACCACGACACCCTGAGGACCATGTATTTCGCCTGAGCGCGACATCCCGATCGTACCTCGCGAAGGCGTTGACGGGGGGACCTCGAGAAGTCTGGTCCACCCTCCTGTGCTTGAGCCAGTACACACTACAAATCCCACGCACCTCAACACAGCGTCGTGTCCTCATCCAGCAGGACTGAGCCTCATTTACCTTGTACTTCTTTTTTTTTTTTTTTTTTTGTTGTTGTCCTTGTTCTTTTCTTTTTTTTTTTTATTGTTTTTATTTTTTTTTTTAAGTGTATGGTTGTTTACTACCTTCATAACACGTATGTACGTTTCGTATGCAATACGGAGGAGTAGCAAAGGCACAACTCACCCGGAGATTTTGACTGCCAGTACGACGCATCGCCTCGCAACAGTTTCACGGCAAAGAAAAAAGGGGTTGACACCTTTTTTTTTTTTTTTTTTTATAAAGTTTTGCTCTACGGACGCTTTTGTTATTATTATTATTGTTTTTTTTTTTTTTTTGAACAGCCTTGAATGAAAGATTTTAGCAATTAGAGTTAGCTTTTAGACACCGTGACCTAGGCGGTCACATCTTCGTCCGTGTCTGTGCTGCGGACCGTAGCGCGCCGTGAACGCCGGAAAGACGCGCCATCGTGCCCAGTGCTCTCGAGTGTAGTCGATCTTACTTAGAAATAAATGCCTGCGTAGTCAGAGAGGCAGCACTAGCATAACAGTAGATAGAGTGCTTGTTATATGGAAGTCCAAAGGGGTCATAAGTTGTGAGATTTTTTTATTTAAAAAAATTTTTTTAGATTAAATGACATTTTCTTGATCGTACAGGCAGCTTAAGCTCCACTGCTTGCCAAGTAGATGCCAAGGCGAGGTCGTGGTAGCTGTAGACTTTGAAAAAGAAATTCAACCCAAATACCCGATTTCCCTCTAGAGCCCGAATGCAGTTGATTTTGCCAAAAATATATCACCGTTCGACATCTGAAGTTTGTTTCTTTAGATTTGCTCTGATGCTCCGAGGCTAAGGTAGCTAAGAAATAAGGAAAGCTAATCGCCTTAACTGCATGTCAAGGACATGATCAGACAAAAGGACTTCACTGAAGAGCTAAAAAAAAAAAAAAAAAGAAAATAGACAAGTCTTTATTAGAGTTGGACTCGTGTAGGAGGCATGGTCTAAAGGTTTAAAGGTGGCATTATGTGTTAGAAGCGATAACTTTTGTAGGTCCCGTGGCAAAACTAAAGAAGCAAGCTTCTCAACACGTCTTTGCTGATTTGATCTTAAGGGGGAAAATTGTGGAAATTTTTTATTTTTTCATATTTTCGGACTTTCAATTGTTGTGATGAGGTGTAACATTCGGAGGATGTTTTCCTGCCTCACACCCAGCATTCCTCATGTTCGAACCTGGGTAAAGGATTGAGTTACTCATGATGAAATTTTTTTTTTTAACAATATACCTGGCTAGTATTATTTCAGGAGACTAACCAAGTTCAAACCATGAAAAAAAAAAATCCCACACACGACCTCTATGGACTTCCATCCATTTAAGATAAGTTACATCAACGTGCGCAACACAGAAACCAGCATTCCGAACCAGCCAAATGTGATGCCGACCATTCGGAGAGGCGCTTATCTTTTGGAAACGTGCATCTGTTTCAGACAGACTGTCTGTACAGGAGGAAACTGACCGCGCAGCATTCTGGCAACCAGTAGATACATAACAGCGACGCGAGAGATCACACACAAATCTTTCCTTCCTATTCAACGAGAGCCTTCCAG
This sequence comes from Platyallabes tihoni, assembly GCA_030068045.1. Taxonomy (NCBI): domain Eukaryota; kingdom Metazoa; phylum Chordata; class Actinopteri; order Siluriformes; family Clariidae; genus Platyallabes; species Platyallabes tihoni. The sequence goes on along the minus strand of JAQQZS010000019.1, from coordinate 4,243,832 downwards.
CATTTCTAAACTGGTCTGTCCACAAAGCAATACAGAAGTCTCTTCTTTTTCTTTCTTTTTTCTTTCCACACAACCGTCGTGAGCGCTCTGTGCTCACGCTGCACATTCCACACTCCGAGAAGGACGTGACACACTTCCCCAACCCGCCTTCTTTCATTTATCACAATAACGCAAAGGACACAGGAACATTTTTTTTCTTCTTGTTCCTTTTTTTTTATTTTTTTAATTTTTTTTTTTTTTACATTTTTTTTAATTGCATTTTTTTTTTATTCCCACTATGTCGGTACCCACCTTTTTCTCCTACGTAGTAATGTGAAAGCTCTGGCGTCGGGTTAGGTCGTGCACAAACCGCCCGACATCCCTCACACACACAACCACACACACACACACACACACACATACAGCGTTATAATTACAAAGCCCAAGTCACATCCTAGCACGTAGCAGCCATGGTACACACACACACACACACACACACGTATACCTATATATCTGCCTGGATTTCTGTCACATGTGTACCATGTACACAGGAATTGATGAAATTGTTTCAAGTTTTTTGTTTGTTTTTTTTCTTTACACATCCATGTCATTGTGGTTTTATTGCATGTTTTAAATTGTGACCGGATCCTCAGCACCTACACTCCTTACATTTCTATGCCGTAAATCGTTCTTATGAATTGTAACTGCACTTGCTGCCCCTGTTGGTTCCCACCAAGGGGTCACTGTAAATGGTGGGTGTCTTCACTTTCACTTGTTTTTAGCCTCAAAAGCACCTCGGTGACAAAAACGTCACACGGGTACGGTCCGTTGAAATCTCAAAGTGATCATGGTATGTAACAGTCGAATAGGTTTACTTTTTAAAATTAGTATTATGTTCCAGCCAACATCAAGTCGAAATGTATTTATAACATGAAATGACCTCTGACAGTTGGGCCTGTTTAATCGTAAGAGCTCTGATCCGATCCGATCCAGCGGTTTTTATATCATGATGCAGTACTTTAACTTACAAATCAAAGGAGCCTCGATTTGGGGGGTTTTAGAAAAAAAAAAAAAGAAGAAAAGCCCCTCAGACCCAAAGAGAAGGAACTGGAGATTTAACTTGACTCAGCCTCACTGTAAAAGCAATACAAAGCCACTGCAAAAGAATGGCCCTTATCTTAGCACTTCCCAACAGGCTGATTTGGAAGTACACAAAGTGGACAAAAGTTATTTTGGATCTGTATGTACGTAATAGTGTTGGGGGGGTTATTTTTTAAAAAGGGAAATAAAAGTTGTTTTTTATTAAATAAAATAAATACTCTTGTCGTGAATATGGGGGCAAAGAACTGGGATTATATTCATATTGAGAATTGTGATTGAAACAGATGGATGGATGGATAGACTTTTTTTTTTATTCTAAGCAATGAAATGCAGTTTAGCATCTACCAGAAATGCACTGAATTGCATATCAGTGCAAATTTTGTTTGTGTGTATATATAAATAATTACAAAATTAATACAAAATATAAAGTAAAAATAAAACAAATTAACCTGCACTTTACCTTTAAAAAAAAAAGGAAAAATAAATCCCGACAGATAAGTGTTTCCGTTTATGCGCTCAGGCACTGTGTGTGTGTGTTTGTGTATGTGTGTGGAGCTAAAGTAAGAGGCTCAGTTGTGATCACGTGATGCTCGTCGTCAAAACAAGAGGCGCATGAGTGATAGATGATACTCGGTACTCGTAAACCAAGACTTGTTCGTTTTCCAAGTCAAAATTTATTAAAAATCTTTGCTCGTCTTGCGGAACACTCGCAAACCGCGTTACTTGCAATCCGAGGTTCCACTGTATATTACACATGTATCTCTACAGAGTCAGCCAAAAAAGTGTATATACACTTCAGGAAAAGAACTTTTTGTATGCACAACTATTTAAATACTAAATTTGTTGCTATAAGTTATATGTTATTATTATTCCTAAATGTGTGTACATTTTTTAAGATGGCTCTGTATTTATACACATAATCTGATCTATATGCGCAGCAAATAGTCTATATATATATATATATATATATATATATATTTAAATACACAGGTATACACAGTATACAGTGTATGTATATATTATATGTATAAATTATATATATATATACATATACACACACAAAGTGAATGAAAATATAATGCTATGAAGTGAAAAAGAAAATACAAACCGGATGCCAAAAAAGTTGGGACACTAAATAAATTGTGAATAAAAACTGAATGCAATGATGTGGAGATGGCAAATGTCAATATT
>JAQQZS010000019.1:4208109-4219068 GCA_030068045.1 Platyallabes tihoni | reverse complement strand
GCCGATTCCGATGCCAGCTTTTTTTTGTGGTATCGGCAGCATTTCCGATACCAGTATCGGAATCGGAACAACCCTAATAATTATTATTATTATTATTATTATTATTATATATTTTTTTAAACAAGTAACTATATTACACAAAAGAACAGATAAAGGTGCATGTATTTTAGATCGGAGGCTTTTAACATCAACGATTTTTGTGGACGTGTCTTTGGTCAGTCTGATCAACCGCTTCATCTCTATTATAAATGTCAAAATAGTTTTTAAATAATCGATTTTTGGAGTCAGTGGAGTGATGCGCGATCCATAACAGAATCTATTTATTTATTTTTTATTATTATTATTTTTTCTCATTTGTATTATTTCTGTATCTATTTGTTATGGCTTGCAAAAAAGGGACGAATACAACAAAAGAAATTAAAATGTCCACATGGATGTATTCACATAAAAGAATATTGTTTTGGATAAGCATGTGTGTATTATTATTATTATTATTATTATTATTATTATTATTATTATTATTATAATAACTCTAGTAGATTTAAATTAACTGCCAAACTGTAGAAACTGTTTATAAGTAATATTACACTTTTACACCACATACTCGTCACCTCTGTGCTCCCACTAAGTGTTTAACTTAACCGTGTCCTGTCACAGGTGGACCTGGACGTCACGCTACCGGGAGAAGGGGGAAAAGACCGGCCCTTTAAAGTCACCATCAAGTTCGTGTCTCTGGTCAGCTGGCACCTGCTGCATGAGGTGCTGACCGGACGCAGCATGCCCGAGCCCCTGGAGCTGGACAAGCCCATCAGCACCAACCCGGTGCACGCCGTGGACGTCGTGCTCAGACATCTGCCTTCGATGAAGTATGCCAACACACACAAGCACGTGTGTCTCTCTCTCTCTCTCTCTCTCTCCCTCTCTCTTCAGACTCGCATAACAAAGCTTTGTTTAGCAGGCTTTCCCTGTTACACCTGCCATTTCTTATTGTTCACAAAGAGAATGCAAAGCATCAGGGTGATTATCCCACATACGTCCACTGAGTCTCTTTAACTTTCATACGGAGCGTAGACCAGCTTGTTTGGTCGGTCGCATGAAGCCACAGGCTACAGAGACGCATCTTTTTAGACTTTGTGTTTTTATTTATTTATTTATTTTTATTAGACGAGCCGGCATGTATCGTATCAGCTCACCTCGCCTGTTGCCGTACCAGAACTTCTTGTCTAGGCAGTAATACAAGTTGAGTTCACACCTAGAGAATTCCTGTGTTCATCCAAGCTTCATTCAGGCAGGACGTCAAAAGACAGTGTCAAATCGACATTTTTGGTCAGTTTGTTTATTTAAACCAGCTTGCACTGCGCAAAGACGTTCCTTTCTGCAGTCCACAAAAATATGTGTAAAGATAATGTATTAAAATAATAATAATAGTAATAATACAGAGGAACCTCGTCATATGCATTTAGTTAGTTTGTAAGGAGAGTCCTGAAGGTGAAAATACTTATCGCGATATGAATTTTTTCCCAGAAATTATCAGAGAATTTTTTTTAAACGAAATAATGTAAATGCAGATAATCCGTTCCAACCAGCCCCCCCCACACACATAAACTACCGCTCACAACTTTCTAACTCCATGGTCGTCTCTCGTCTATGCCGAAGGCGTTTATCCAAAATGCGCAATAATCTCCATTAAACAGTTGATATTGAGATGTTTCTGCTCTGGAAAGCCTTCAAAACGGGGCGGGGGAGTCTAATCTGTGGAGCTGTTTGTTCATTGGTGATTTCTGAGTCTGGTAACACTTGATGCTGCAGAGGAGTTCATTTAGTACGTTTTGGTCTTCATGAGAGACAGTTTCATCATGGCGCTTTTGCAAACGCATTTGACAATACTGTTCTTGCAAGTGCTGTTCCAGAAAGGCTGACCTCAGTGTCTTAAAATAACGACTGACTTGTTGTTGTTGTTTTTGTTGTTGCATAATTACCTAATTCCATGTGTATTTGTAGTATAAATCCCCAGTATTTGTTGTAGAATGTAGAAAATCGATCACTAAACGAAAACAACGAAATTTGCAAGTGATGCCAAACTTTTGAGCTAATTTCTGTAGACTTCCCCTCCATGTGCCGTCTCGACACGTTATCCTCCACCCGGAGCTTTTATCTCTCTTCAGCTAAAGAAAAGAGCATTTCCTCCACCAATATCGCCTTTTTTTTTTTTTCCTGTTGGCAAACATCAGAACCCAACAGCGGCTGAACGTTTGTACACCTGCGGCGTTCCAGTCTTCAGTGAGAGTGATAAGAGCAGCCTTGAAGCTGGCGGCGTTATCAGGAGCAGCTGAGAAGCCTTCCCAGAAATTCAGTTTCGCTAATTTTAACTCTTAACGTAAGAATGGAATCAAAGCCGCTTTTTTTTTTAAACTAACGTTTATTTTAAGAGCGCCTTAGTTTATGCTTACTATGCTCATTTGCTCCTTGTCCTCATGCTGTTGCTTATGCACCAAACACTTTACACCAGGACTGGTGTTAATAACAATAATCGCATGGAATATCCTAAAAAAAAAAGCCAAATCACAAACCGAAATGTGTACTCAAAATTGGTATTTGCAAGCCTTGTCAAATAATAATAATTAGGTTATAGTACAACGAAAATCCGAGTTACAAAGCGAATTCCCTGAATAAGAGCAACAAAACTTTCCAAACAGCAAAATTATCCAAATCACAAAAAAAAAACGCATTATCTCGTGCCTTTACTCCACATTCTCTATAGGAAGGAATAAATACAACGTTCAAAACAAACGCTTTAGATTTTAATCGCACACTCATAAGAGCGTATTAAAACATGTTTTAATGTTTTAACATGTTGAACATGTGTAAATTTTGACATGCACTAATGACCTTTTTTAAGGTCGATTTTTATTTATTTTTGAGTTCTTATTCTGTATCAGTTACTAGCAAGTTTAAAATGCGTCTTTCGCCATCTGTGGTAATGAAAGTACACTCCCCCGCCCCAATAAGGGTGTAGCTTATTTAGGCGTCGTGGGCCGACTTGCGATGAAACAAAAAATTCCTTCAGAAGTTTTTACTTTAGTGATGTGACAGAAATTCCAAAAATCATCTTGATTTGTTCCATTAATGTCTTGTGTCGCAAATATCTTCAACGTACATACACGCCCACTTTACAGTTTTATTATACTGTATGTATAGATTAGTATAACTTATAACAATATTTCCATATTTCCGATGATCATGTTTGCACTCTTTTGTCCGCATCTAGATCCAGTAAATATTGTGATTATTTATTGTATTTTATAGCAATTATCTTTTCTTAATTTTTTTCTCTATTCTTACTTTTTTTTTTCTCATTGTTGCTGGTCTCTGAGGGCTACCAAACAAACGTCTACAATGACAAAGTCTCTTAACTAAAATAATACTTTAATAATAAAAAATTACCTCAGAATGTTTTTCTAACTCATGCGGACAGGTTTCCTAAATGTATATGAACAACATCCATCCTTCAGGCAGAATTTCTTCCTCTCTACCCGAGCCTCAAACCCAGACAAACCTTTAATCCTGGTTTAAAAATTGTTAGAAACTGGAACTGCGTTACTGGTGGATTTTAGCTTCACAAACTAATTAGTAAAAGCAAAAGAAACTAAAGAAGCATTTTGGGAAAATAAATAAATAAAATACTGGAAACCTGTCTTGGATCACCAGTTTCATTTCTAGCAAAGCGAAGCGAGCGCAGGTTTTAAGTCTAGCTGGTCTTCTTCTCTGACGGCGGTACGTGAGCGCTTGAGCAGCATGCGCGCTAGGTAAATAAAAACAACACCGATCGCAAAACACGGGTGAAGTGAACGGATACGAGTGAGCCAGCAAGTAGGTCTGTGTTTGGCAGCTCTGAAAGCTATAAACAGCGCTTGTGTTTTGTCTGTGCCAGTTCTCAGAAAGGGGCAGGTGTCCAAGTCAGTGTCAATATTTATTGTCTCATTATAATTTTCTTTTTTTTTTTCACCGTCTGTTGGATTACGCCATCTAGGTTCTAGTGATTTCTTTGGAAACTCTGAGTAAACATTAAGAACTTGCTGGTGGCGTAGTGGCCTCGCACCTCCGGGTTTGGAGATCCGAGTCCTGCCCTCAGGGGCTTTTGTGTTTGCATGTTCTCCATTTGCTTGGTGCGTTTTATCCAGGTACTCTCGTTTTTTTTTTTTTTTTCCTGGCTTATTTAAATTTCCATGGTGATTCTACATCTAGCGATTTTTATATTTATCCAGTCCAAAAATCATAGGCAGTACAGTTGAGTCAGGTGTGAATCGACACCCAAGATAGACCTGGAATAAGTCTTAATGCAGTAAGTGTGGGATTTGGATTTTTATCGCTACGAGCCTGAGAGTACACGACAGAGTACGGAACGGAAACATCCAAGAAAGTTTTCAAAAGTCGACCATCTGCTGGAAAATTCCTCAACCATTACAGTTTTTCTTGGGATTTTCAAGGGCCGGGATTGGAACATTTTATTAGGAAAAAGGTTCAACAGTGAACATTTCCTCGTTATCGAACTAAAGTCAAAATTTCGGATCAAGCACAGAGGAGGACCAAGCAGGTGTTAAAGCATCCTTCTTGTGACCTGTTTTGTCCCATGAGAGCAGTCCTTCGAGGTCAAACATTCACTCCTGATGAAGACGAAGTGAAGACAGCGTTGCATTCATGGCTCAGCCAGAATTCATTTATTTCTTATTTTAAAGAGAGAATACGAAAGCTTGTAGACCGACCGATAGACGAAGCAAAGAGTTTATATAATTTTTTTTTTCTTTTCCGAATATATATGTATGTAATCTTTTGACTCTCCGTCGTCGTACTTTGTTTTTTTTTTTTTTTTTTTGCCGTATAGTCAGTAGTCAGGGGAGAAGAAGCTTCAGTCCATCAAGGCCAAGGAATATATTGTAATTGAGTAGATGGTTAGTTTGTTGCACTGTTGTTTGGATGCGTGTTACTTTGTGACCTTCTGAGATTTTTACACCAATGTTAAAGCAATTTCCTGAGACTCCGTCAACAGTGGTTTTAATGGTTAAAGTAGAAGTGATTGAAATGAAAAACTTAAAGATCAACCAGAAAAAAGAGAGAGAGAGAGAGAGAAGCAGGAGACCAGTGAGCAATTTTTGCAATTAACAACCAGATGTGCAGATTAAAAATCTTCCTGACCATATAAAAGTATGCATATGATTAGTGAATTCTTTCAGTAGCGGGTGAAGAAGCAGTGTAGTGTTTGATTTGCCTGACAGGTGACAGGAAGACGAGACCGAGGACAGGAGAAGAGCGGAGAGAATGAACAAAAAGGCAAAGAAAATAAAGAAAGATGATGATCGTAAAGGGATTACTACACAGATTGATTGGTTTGCGCTCTAAAATTCTGATCATGACGGGCTTTTTGTCATTGGTTATTCAGATCGAGATCTCCGTAAAGGTTTAAACAGAGGCTATTTAAAATAAATAAATAAATAGAGTGGATCATCCGGACTGTGTAGTGTCTGGGGACAGGGAATGCGTGGCACTCTGCTTGACCCCCAGTTCAGCAGAAGCTTCTGAGGTAATCGGAGACGTTCTAGAGAGAGGGGAAGACATGATCACACACCGGAGGTCGGGTATACAGTCAGTCTGGAGCAGAGGTGCAGTTCAGAAAAGTTATTAATATAGCTTGTGGTGAAATTTCACCAACAGTAAGATGTAGGTTATATAATGTAAGTTTTGAAATATTTCTGAAAGGGTTTATGAGGTCAGGGGTAGCTCAGTGGTTAAGGACATTTGGACTACGGTTCCGAAGGTTCCAGGTTTAAATCCCATGAATGCCAAGTTGTCCCTGTTGGGTCCTTGAGCGAGGCCCTTAACTCTCAACTGCTCAGATGTGTAATGAAATACAAATGTAAGTCGCTCTGGATAAGGGTGTCTGCCAAATGGCTAAATGAGAATATATACCATATATCTTTTTAAAAGCATTTGATGAAATGCATTGCCCCTCTGTTATTCCTGCTGTTCTACCCCTATCTCACCTATGCGGTTTGACTATGTGAGGAACGACGCGCAGAAAGATGGAAACCTAATCACAGCACCAAAACTCGCGGTGAATCATCGTACTTACGGCCACTGCCCGACACCACGTAGGTGAGATGGGGGTATTAGTAGTTAACAGATTATGGGCCAAACTTCACTGAGTAGTGATGGTAGAATAATTATAAAGGTCTTGACTAAAACAACATGCATGAGGAATCACAAAGGAGTTTTCATTTATGCTTTGTAGCAAATTCAAGCCTCTTAAACTTCAAGTGTTTTTAAAAGGGATTTTTTTTGCATACTGTATCCCAGTTAGGAAGCTGGCGTCAGAGCACAGGGTCAGCCCCAGGATACGGTATAAGGTTAAGGGCCTTGCTTAAGGGTTCAATAGTGGCAACTTGGCAGTGCTGGGGCTTCAACCACTAACCTTCAGATCAGTAACCCACAACCTTAACCGTTTGAGACACCACCATTGCCCCAAGTGATCTCCGTTCCTGATTTTATTTATTTTTTTCTTCTTCCTTTCTTTGCCTGACCACATTTCTTCCATACAGTTTGACGGTTCATCACCATCCTCCCAGTTTTTCATTATGTCTTGAGGGGTTCTTAACCCAATTCCAGTCATTTCTTGGAATTTTTTTTGACTGAAGCAGCCCAATAATTTGAAACCAATTTTTTTTTATTTTTTGGCCATGCAGCCTACAGTATATTAATGATAAAGCTATTTGTGTTCATAAATTAGGTTAAATAATAAATTAATAATAGAAAATTGTGATCGACATCTAATTTTCCGCATCTGGTCTCTTTCTGCAGATACACTCCGGTGGGCCGCTCGTTCTTCTCCGCTCCTGAGGGCTATGACCATCCTCTGGGAGGAGGAAGAGAGGTCTGGTTCGGTTTCCATCAGTCCGTTCGACCCGCCATGTGGAAGATGATGCTCAACATTGATGGTGAGGTTTTATTTATTTATATATTTTTAAAAGATGTAACCTATTAATAAAGCTGTATAAAGATGTTTCTAATATGCAACCTATAGCTGCAGCGCTGTCGTGTCTAGAAAGCCTGAAGGTCTGTTTAATGTTACGTTGGATACAAAAACATTCGGACTTTCCAACTTTTCCAAAAGATTAGGGGGGAAAAAATAAGAAAACTTGCTCAGTGTGTCACACTTAATGAACTGTATAAACTAGTGTCTGCTTCTGATCAATAAACGTACAGATAGATTTGTTTGTTACATCGCTAACATTGATCACTGCGGAGGTTTTCCTGAATCATCACCGTTGCCTTGATGGATTTTTGCCAACAAAAGAGGAATATAGAGGCGTTTTTTACTTATTTTTACGGTTTGTAATTCAACTGTATAGAGATCGAAAATGACACAAGCTCCGACTTCCCACTTCCCGCACGATTAGTGTGTTATTCAACATGAAGCATCTTCTGTCACAATAAGGCGCCGCTCATCATATTAAATTCACTGTAATTGAGTTTTGTTTGTAAATTGCTTTAAGAGTAGACACTGGGTGTTTTCACATTAGGGCCCTGGGAAATTTTTTATTAATTTTTTTCTTTCAGAGGAAGTCTGGTTCATTTTGATCAGTGTGTGTGTGAACGCCAATCGTTCCACACTCGGGAACTGATCGTAGAGGTGGTCTTAGGGGAACGACGATACGGCGCACTCGGTCACAAAACGGTCACAATGCCACATTTAGGCATTTCGCAGACGCGAAAATTTGTTATTTTTGACTTACATTTTCAGTGGAGTTTTAAAGGCTCAACAGGGTCAACTTGGTGGTCGTGGGATTTGAACCTGGGACTTTCCAAACCATATTCCAGTGCCTCAAACCTATAGTCATGTGTAGGGCTGTAGCTATCGAATATTTTAGTAATCGGATATTCTACCAAAAATTTTATGGATTAATCGAGTAATCGGATAAAATGTACTTTTGCTTAATTAAACAGCAATGTAAAATATATAAGAGAAACAAAGATTAGAAAGATTAGAAAAATCAACTTTTATTTCTTAAATGCATACAGCATTTTATCAAAACTAAACATTGTCATTATTCACAATACAAGGAATGGCTTAAAGTTGACTGAGTTGAATTAAGTGCATTATAGTGTCATACATTCTTATTTTAAATCCTTTTATCAGATGCAAAAGCTAAAAAAAGGTATTTCAAATCACTAAGTATAAAAAAAAAAAACTAAGGCACACATATTAAAATAAATAATTATACAAAAACACTAAGCTGTGCAACTTAACTTTCAGAACTAAACGTTTCTAAATCTATAGCTCAGGCATAACATAAGCCTTTACTGACAATTTCTGTCGTTTTCTATTGCTGGTTTCTTCTTCTCTTGGTTCGCTGATATTTTTATCGCTCCCTTCCATTTTGCAGCAACAGAGTGCTCCGTCAAATCAATAAGCGCTTCTTTTTTCGTCAGTGTTTACTGGCGGCTTGCGCGCCTTGTCTTGCCAAACAAATAATTGCGCAAAAACATAACGCAAGCTTTTAAAATGAATTAAAAGAAGTTTTGAGGCAGAAGATTTTTTTTAATCGAATTACTCGAGGAATCGTTTCAGCCCTAGTCATGTGTAAATACACAAGAGCATCTGAGTACGGAGGCCAAAGAAACCCCAGGAAAAAAACCTGAGTGTTAGAGTAAAAATACTCCTAAAAAAAATCCTGAAATCCCAAAACTTTAGAGTTTTACACACTCTCTCACACTCTTCGCTTGTCTTTACATCACCTGCCCGCTCGACCATCGTGGTCTCTAAAGCCTTACTGAAAACATCCGTAATATAAACTCTCCAATCATATTCAAATCGCGTCTTAAGCCTCAAATCTTTTTATGACTTTATCTGTATATTTTAAGGTTTTGTTTAATATTGTTTCACTGTTATTTTATACTTGAGGTTATTAGTTTATTTCCAGTAAGATTTTTTTTTTTTTTTTTACTTGTTCAAGTAGAGTCGTGCACGTGTTAAAAAGTTTTCAGCCCGCTCGCTCGGTCTCTCTCTCTCTCTCGCTCTCTCTCTCTCTCTCTCTCTCTCTCTCTCTCTCTCTCTCTGTGCTCTCGGACCCTTTCTTTGTCTGTAATGTCCCCCTCAACACCGCCTGCCTGTGATACTTAGATACTTTTCAGTTGACTACACCCGATCCTCCTGGTCCGGCTCCGCACCCAACCCCCCACACCCCCCACACCACCACCACCGTCTCTCTGGGAAAAGCCCGCCTGTCTGAGAGCACCTCTCTCTTCTTACACTCTCTTATTGTGCCTCTCATAATGGAGCGAAAATAGTGGCAGAAAAGGCGCGAAAGCCGGCCCATTGTGGCCTGGCGCAGAGTTCACGCCGCTGCCGGGTGAAAGAGTGTTACGAAGATTGATTTAAACTTGCCGCCGTCATGCGATTCTTCACACTCCTGACTGGCCAAGTGTGTAAGAACAAGAGCTTAAAGTACAGAGCGGCTGATTGTGTGGCGGCGGGGACGGCCAGCGAGGCTCTTTCTCTTTTCCTGTTTTTATTCACTGATTTATGATTCATCAGGTAATATATTTGTCCTTTTAAAAGAAAAAAAAAAAGGAAGAGGTTATGAGATAGTTGGAGTTTAAAAACCCTGAAAGTCCTGAGGGATTATTATTCATTTTTAGATAAACCAGATTTTTACCACACACAAGCGAAATGTATCTTGACAAACTTGTTCCACAAACACTGTTAACAAAAGGAGAAAGTGTTACACCTTCGTCTTCTTACTCACAGTTCCTCCATAGTGTATCTACACTTAAGACTTTAAGCTTATTTAAAGAGAAACACTTGTGTTTTTAGATTTTGCTCTAATCCTCATGAATGAACATACGCACTATGTAGAGGTGAAATAATGAGTCTGGTTGTATCACACAGAAGGTTTGTGGTTTTAACGTGAGAATACTTTCAGTTTTCAAAAAATATTCATCATTGGAAGTATGAGTCTGTAATGATTGACTGATGATGCCCCTTTAAGCCCCACCTTCTGTTACCATGGATTTGTTTTATTTTTGTTGTTGTTGATGTGTGACGTATTTTAACATTTTATCAGCCTGCTTGTTTTCATGTCATAGGATGCTTGCATTAAACACATTTGATCTCGGTGACCAGACAAACCGTCTAATAGCTATAAAGAGCTCTTTAATTAATATTGTTAAATAGTAATAATAATAATTTAGTGGATTGTGGTTATCACTTTTCTAAGAAGATTACTGACTGGGATTCTCCCAAGGTGTAGTGTGTCAGGGACGGGAATCACCAGGGACGTCCCGATTCAATATCCTCACGATTTGTGTTGTATTGTGATCTGATGCTTTCTGCTAGTATCACGATTTTGTAAATATAACGATTCAATATTATTAATCATTTCTTATTTTAGACTAGATGTGCACACGACATTGTACGTCAGCTTCTATTGAATTTCGAGATGAAGTAAAATTTGTACGTGTTGCTGTGAAGTGCGCGGAATGAAGGTGTGAGATTTAGTTTATTAATTTGATTTCAATTGCGCATATTAAACAATGTACAGCGCCATCTGTTTTTTTTTATTTAATTTGTTATAAATTGTTTTATGATATAAGGGCGTTTAAATTTCAGATTAGCTTATCTTCTTTTCCCGTGGACAGATTGCAATGAAACAAAGCCTAGGTTACCTCAAGCTCGGCCGAATACACCATTAAAATTCATTCAGTAGTTTTTACATGATGTGTGCACAAACAAAAAATTCCAAAATCTTGATGTTCTGTTACTCATCTTACGTTCACCCCAAATTATTTATTCTGCAAATGTACAGACATGCCAACTTTACAGTTTTGTTATACAGTGGTCACCAAATCGGAATGGTTATTACCGCCGCGCTCACCGCCGTTTAACGGCGGCAGCGGCCAAAATAA
>JAQQZS010000019.1:4186317-4198668 GCA_030068045.1 Platyallabes tihoni | reverse complement strand
AAGACGATAGACCAAAATCTCTATCGGTTGACAAATTTCTACCGGTTAACCGTGTATACCGGTATATCGCCCACCCCGATTTTTTTCATATATTTTTCTTATATTGTATATTTTGTACTGTACGGTTATTTTATTTGTTCTTAGTTAAATTTACCTTCTATTTTCTTTTTCTTATTTCCTATTATTAGTCTTTTATTTTAAGGTCACGGGCAGTCTAAGCATTTCACTGCATATGGTACTGTGTATGACTCTATGTGACAAATAAAATTTTAATTAGAAAATATGCTAATTTGAAATTTAAATGGGAAAAACGCCCTTGTATCATATTAAAAAAATCGACCTTGAAAAAATTTGTAGTTCTAAAATTTACCAGATCGAACTGTATATTTTTTTTTAAATACGCGCTTGTAATTGAAATATACTTAATCTTATTTATATCTATGACATAATGCTGCAGGCACATCTAGTAGATACAATGATATTTATGTATATGTTCATGTTCCAGGTGCTGTATTACGAACTGCTGGCTATCAGGGAGGCCTGCATCAGCCTAGAGAAAGAGTACCAGCCCGGCATCACCTACATCGTGGTGCAGAAACGGCATCACACCCGCCTGTTCTGCGCCGACCGCAATGAGAGGGTGAGATCACGTACACTAGACCAAGCCTCGGTTTGTACCGTGGCTTATTAGAGTAGTTCAGCACATACATGAACATGAGAGGAAAGAATATAAATTAATACATGGATAAGCAGCAAATATATAAGTAAACAAACAAATAGTATTCCGACACTGTATTAGGAAACCCCTGTAATAAAGAGGAGGATAACAAAAGGTCCAATAAACTTTAAATAAGGGTCCCAGATCATGAAGTATTCGTAGAAAAATGTGACGTGCAAAAAAATGTATTCATCAGGAATTACATCAATAATAATAATAATAATAATATATTTTTTGTCTTGTTTGATTACAGACAGATATCTTCATTGCGTAGTTCCGGACGTCCTGCCAAATAGTGTCATCGATAGTGAGGCCTAGGTCTTTTTCCCAAGCTAGCATAGTAGCATTGGATATAGTAACGAGAATTGCTTAAGTATTTATCTCCATGAAGACGAAATGCTTCAACTCAGGACTTTTTAGACTCCATACAATTTCTTTCTTTCTTTTTTTTTCAAAACCTTATATAACAAAACGACACATGGTACTTTTTAATGACATGTACTAATTGAACGGATATTTACAAAGTAATTGGATAAAAATCATCTTTAGTAACCTGTAGTCTCAGTTACCAGACTGTAATTTGGAGAAGCTCCTCCCACAGACCCACATCAACTGTAAACCACTCATCAGACCACTGTCTACAGCCAGCCAGCGCAGGTGTAGTAGACGCTGCCGGCGGGGTGGGGTGGTGAGGGGGGTCACGGTTCACTTATCCCCCTACCGTCCTGCTAATCTTTACCAGCCAAACGCTTAATTACGCCCATTAACACAAGAGTCTGTTCGTTCACAGCCTGCAATTATTTTACTTCAGCTGCTCAACACTGAGAGATTCAGACTTTTTAAAGAGGCGCTCAAAAGGTTTATCAAAAGGCAATATAAAGCAGACAAGTCTCTGAAAGGGATGGGTTTTTAAATTTTTTTTTTATTTTTTTAAAATAATAATTTAATTGCTAAATTGGCCAGGTGATAAAGTCAAACAGGTTATTGCAAAAGAAAACCGAGCGCTAATGGTGAGATTCGGCCTTTTTACACTGAACGTTCGTTATGTAAAAATTCTATAAATCTCTTAATTGGCATGAAAAATATGTTATGCCAGATTTTCGTCTGGTAACCTTTGTACGCCTAATTAACTTTTCATTTAATTTTTTTTGTATAACAAACATCTGGGAAAAGGATGATTAATTGACTTGAACTATAATCACTAATGTCTGTCAATCTGGATGTTGTGTGCAGGTGGGCCGCAGCGGAAACATTCCCGCAGGTACGACCGTCGACACGGACATCACACACCCTTACGAGTTCGACTTTTACCTCTGCAGCCATGCCGGAATACAGGTAACATGATGCACAAATGATTATTTTTTTTGAGCCTGCGTAGAGTTTTAAAACTCCTTCTAAAGACTTGCAGAATAAAGAATACCCACCATAATGCACTTTAGTAATGACTTAGTACCTGGTATCTTATCAACCTTTTTTTTTTGTTTGTTTGTTTTTGTTTCCCTTCCACCAGGGCACAAGTCGCCCCTCTCACTACCACGTGCTGTGGGACGACAACTGCTTCACAGCCGACGAGTTCCAGCTGCTCACCTACCAGCTCTGCCACACGTATGTGCGCTGCACACGCTCCGTCTCCATCCCCGCACCCGCCTACTACGCCCACCTGGTGGCCTTCCGTGCCCGCTACCACCTGGTGGATAAAGAGCACGACAGGTCAGGGTCTCTCATGTATATAAAACTGTTTGTTTTGTTAAACACAAAGTCAGTGCATGATTTAATTAATGTCTCTCTCTCTCTCTCTCTCTCTCTGTTTCGACCCTAAGTGCTGAGGGAAGCCACGTTTCGGGTCAGAGTAACGGACGAGACCCCCAGGCCCTGGCCAAAGCTGTGCAGATTCACCACGACACCCTGAGGACCATGTACTTCGCCTGAGAGCCCCCAATTCATCCCACTCGCCTGCCCACAAACACACACACACACTCACAGACCCACCTCCTCCTAAATGCGGACCGGACACTGTGCGGCAGGAAGCGTGGTTGGGAGGGAGGGGGAGGGGGTGGTGTTTTATTTTTTTGGGACGGGGTCTCGCCAAACCCAAACCCGGCCTGTGAGCGACACCTGCTTTAATCCCACATCCAAAACTCAGCACTGTTATGCAATATGAAACCAGCCAACCATGTTTTACTTATTTATTTCGGAGGAAGGTGACACTCGCACCAAACAAAAGGGAGTCTCTCTCTCTCTCTCTCTCTCTCTCTCCCTCCTTTTCTCTCCCCTTTCTGTCTGCTTGATTTGTTTACCTCAAGGTTGTAACCGCAGCACTTTGATCACCCGGGTTTTTTTCTTTTTGGCATCCATGAAATCTTAAAGGAGTTTGAAAAGGGGCGTGGGTCACCCTTCGCTCGATCAACGAGTTACTCATTAGGAACATCTCAAAAAAAAAACAAAAAAAAAAAGTCCCACACAAGCTCTAATTACAAGTGTCACCATCTATTAGGGCCAGATGTTCTTACAAATTGTCTTTTTTTTTTTTTATCTTCTTCTCTCTCTCTCTTCTCTCTCTCTTTCCTTATTCGTTCGTTGCCCTTACACTTCGTGCCGTGTCAGTCCTCCTACGGCGGCCCGGATCACCGAGCTTTCATTTTACTACAATACAAAGTGATCCTACCTGTTAATGTTTTGTGTGTGTTTAGTACCGTAGTTTCCTTTCCATCTGGTTTTGTTTTTAATTGCTCCCAGTATTTATTTGCCTGTTTTTTTTTTTTTTTTTGCATTAAGATGATTTTTCTGCTTTTTTTTTTTTTCCCCCTCTTGTTTTAAAAACCAAGTAGAGGCCATGTTGTTATTATATAGGACAGATTGTGATTTTCCCATTTTAGTGCAATAATCGATCAGCGGCCTGTGTAGAGTACAGTTTTCTGGATCATGTGAGGGGGACAAAATGAATTAGGACGTGAGGAAAATGAAGGCAGAACAGCACTCTGTGTCTGGATGGTTGTAGAGTTCAGTGTGGAAATGTGTATGTCTGGAACTTTTTACACTTTTGAACAGAGGACAAAAAAAACAAAAACAAAGAGTAGCTAATATAATAATAGAAGGAGGTTTAAAATCAAGTGCCTGGTTTTAGAAAAAGGAGTATTTTTTAGAAGGTTTTTCTTTTTCGGTTAAAGAATGAGAAAACGGTTAATGCAGTGCATTAAGATGGCATGCGGTTTCTGAGGAGTTGTGATATCTTAAAATTTTTTTTTTTTTTTTTTAAAGAAAGGCTTAGAGGTCACAACAGAAAGCCATGATCTGTTTAGTTCAGTTTCGTGCTGATTCCTTTATACCGATCAGTATTCGCGTGGCCTTTAAGTCGTGTCCAGATCCGTCGCCCGTGTAAATCTCCCAGCTTTTTAATCCTGCGCTGCAGAAGCGTCTAATCGCGTCGTCTGCCACTTCTGATCAGGATCTAGCTGCTATTTGTACAGGTTCCTTCGACGAGATTGACGGTTCATGCGAGGACGAGAGAGACGATGATGCAGCAGCATAGATGGCCAGTAGAGGGCAGCGTAGAATTTGACATGCAAGCTCTCTTGCTCTTTCTGAAGCACGTCCTGTGTGTGTTTTTAAAAAGTTTTTTATTTTTTTTATTTTTGTGTAAGCGAGGAGACGGTAACCTGCACTAATTAAAGCTGAATAAAGCTTGGTGCTATACTGTGCGTCGTTTATGGCGCACAATACAGAGATTTCGACGTGAGGGGTGGGGGGGACACGGAGCGTGCAAATGGTGCTGGCTACATATCTCTTTCTGTTAGAGCCGACATCCGGGTCGCGTCTGATCCAGGTGCGTTGAAGAGGACGGATGTGGTACATGCATACATACATACATGCGCACAT
The DNA here is from genome assembly GCA_030068045.1 of Platyallabes tihoni. Classification (NCBI taxonomy): domain Eukaryota; kingdom Metazoa; phylum Chordata; class Actinopteri; order Siluriformes; family Clariidae; genus Platyallabes; species Platyallabes tihoni. Next base: position 4,194,074 of record JAQQZS010000019.1, on the reverse strand, counting down.
ACGATGCCTAAACCTCAAACCAGTTCACGTCCCTGATGGCCTTTTATTACTTACTTACTGGAATAGAAAAAAAAAATAATCAGACTTTCTTTCCAATCCAGAGCTGACGTATTTATAACTTTTTTTTGTTTGTTTGTTCATGAATGATTTCTCAGACTAAAAGATAAAAAATGTACTGGCTTTCTGATGTTACTAAATACTATAGACGGTGTTAACGGTGAAAGATTATGTCATGTAGAGACTAAGAATGTGCTTTTTTTTTTTTAAGGCTGTACTTTGTGTCCGAAGCATCTTTTCGAGCAGAGATATATTAGTGCATGTGCTGATCAAGTTGAGCGTAACCGTGAGTTTGAATGCAAAAATCACCGTCTAATCAGGTGATGCAATGTTAGCGTGTAAACTTTGTACCAATCCCATTTTTCTTTAAAGCAAGTACCAATGTTCTACCAATGAGACGTAAATAATATGAAGCCTGCTCATCACAAGCATGTGGGACACTTTTACAACAGCCACACAGGCGCGAAAGCGATCGATAGCGTTGTGACGAGCGGGTAGTTCTTTAAACAACCGAACCACTATCGGACTCAACCGCCAGTGTTATCCCACCACAACAGCAACGTAGATTTTTTTTATAATAATAATACTAATAATAATAATAGTAAGTCCTGTTTAACGGAACAATCTGGTAGCAGCTGTGTTATAAAATTGTTGTAGCATGTTGTTGGACAGGATGGTGCTCGGTGTGTAGCAGTCGCCTCACGAGTATTCTCAGCGTCAGACGATTCGAGAGGCCGACGTTCTCGCCGTCCCCCCCACCCCCCGAGGATCGGACTCGGCTCGAGAGAAATCGCGACCTTGAAACCCGTAGGCCTTTCCCTTCCACCCCCCCCCCACCCGACAGTGTTTTAGTGTGTGGAGCCAGAAGAGGTCAAAAGTCCTTAGAAAAGTGCCTTTTCCTCATGACGGTGCTGATGGATCTGAATTTCTGTGACAGATCAAAAGTTTTCTTTCTTGCACACGCATGCACAAGCTTACATTCACGTGTTTTCATCATAAAGAACGAGACTCAAAGTCTCCGTGTATAGTCAGTTATTATTATTATAATGATGATGTATGCCAAGTAAAATATGAATATATCTTTTAAAAAGAATGTTTATGATCGTGAACTGGGTTTTGTGTCAGGACCAGCGGGGGAAAGTGCTCGGGACAAGGGAACCTGATACGCAGATAAAAACCTAGCACAGCACTTTAAAGACTGCCACCCAGACAAAAACAAAAAGGAAAGACTGACTTTCTTTCTGATTGTTTGGGGTTTTAGTTGTTTTTTTTTTTTTTTGGGTTCGAAAACATTATCTTCCAGGCATGTGCCGGACAAAAAAAAAAAAAAAATGTTCGAGCAGCCCATTTAGGAGAACGTCGATTAGTCGAGCAGCTTTAGCGTAACGATTGCATTGCAGTGCATTTTACTGTTCAGTGTTAGCTCCGCCTCCCCAAGGCGGGAACAGGAGGACACTCTTTTTTTTTTTTTAAATAAGGTTTTTTATTTTTAATAAGGAAGCAAATCTAGATTCTAATCGTTCCTCCTTACTAAACATCTGCGAATTTAATTTAATCTCGGCACATGCCTGTTTTTTTCGACAGTCGAGACCTCCGCCCTCCCCCCCGCTGGTTCGAGGTCGTTTCAGGTGGTCACCTCGGGGTCACCGCTCGTGCAATGCCCTAGAAAAAGTACTTACAAATCAAGTCTATTTTATATATATATATACATATATTTTAACTTGACTTTCGTCCTGGAGTATTAGGGTCGACGATTAGAGAGAGAGAGAGAGAGAGACCCCTCAGGCGGTTGACGGTCACGCCCGTCGTTCCAGGAGGAAATGCCTCTTCTACAAGAGATCTCGAATCACTGCACCTCACTGACCTTTGTATGCTGCAAAAGTTCGACTAGTTAAAAAAAAAAAAAAAAAAAACGTGGCAAAAGTTGCTTTGATTACAGTTTCAGTGGTAGACTTAATGCCTGACGACATTTATCTTTAACTGTTTTGAGTAGATATAATTGTAAGAAAAGAAGTGTTTTTTTTTTTTCTGTGTCTCTCTTTAACACTTCTTTCTGTTTATTGAGCCAACTTTTCATTTTTGTCTTATTTAATAATTTTTTGTTTTTGTTTTCCTTTTTAATATATATTCGAAATACATATGCGAAATATTTTATGGTGTATTTATTGAATAAGTTCTAAAGTGCGGCTGGAGTCTCCGCGTAGTAGGCAGAGTCACGGAGACGGAGGGGGGCGGGGGGAAGTTGGGAGTGGGGGGGGGGGGCACCACATTTCCCCAAACAAACAGTCCTCGCTCCTTCTGTTTTTTCGACGAGAGCTCTTCGGATGCCGTACCAGAGAGCCGATTTTTTTTTTCTTTCTTCTTCTGCTTCCCTCTCTCTCGCTTTTTAAAATCATTGTGTAAAACATTTTGATACGGTTCAGTCCGGTCGATTCAGGCGTGTGCAGATGGTCAGATGTGAAAACCTGTCAAAACGAGACTCAACAGTGTTACGATCGTGATCGATAGAATCCATGTGGGGTTGTTCAGAGAGCATCCTCGTTTTTTGCATAAAAAAAGGCAATCCCGCAAATCCTGTTCGCTGAGCACTTGTCTGCAATCCAGACTTAAGACTGAAGACGTTTGTTCTCTCATATCTTTTAAGAAATTATTCTTAGGCATGATGAGGTGCGGTGCAGAGTAACCAGAACCACCTCAAGCGGCTCATTGTTTTGTTCCTCTTATAGAACCATGACATGTCTTTAAAAAGAAAAATTATAAAATTTTTTGCATGTACTGTGACCCACGTGCAAAAAGTTAGTTTCAGTTACCACCATAATAGCACAACACCCACATTTAGTTTTTGTCCCAGAAAAGCTTAACGTTAACAGGAAACCGTGAAAGTACACCCACGCATGAGAACTTGATAAACTCTTGCAAAAGAGCCGACACTGAAGTCTCCCTGAACTTGCATAATTTCTCAGAAAGTGTTTGTTCTAGAAATTGCGATAAAAGTGATGCGATTCCCCTAATCACCTTATTTCCTTTAGTAATCGTTAAAATGTATTTATTTATTTATTTTTTTACCAGAATAGCTCTGGAGATTATTTTCTTTCATCTAGCGAACAGAATCATGGGATTGCCTTTCCTGTTCGAGATAAGGACCCGTCCCCACATACCGCCCTCATAATAAGACCGACTTTCTCATCGAGTCTTATTTTAAGTGAGAATGTGATGAGAATTTGAGACGGTTTTCTTCTCGCAGCGTATCATCTAACCGATCGATCATCGGTACATGCTAACGCCAAACGTAGCACTACATAACGAGGAAACCATGCTGCCGCTCTCCGAAGTCTCCCTTCCCCCATCTCCTCTGTTTAGGGGACAGAGAACCACATTGATGATGATGATACAATAAAACAAAGCTGACGTGTTTCTAATTCAGAGCTGCTAAACTCCAGCCATGAAGTTTCCCTCTGCGCGCTCTGTTCGGGGAAATTTGCCCCGCAGTCGCGCATGCACGCTCAAATCAAAGTCGTCTTTAGTGCCAGAGCCATTTAAGGAGAGAGCAGGAAGTTAAAACGAGTCCCCATTCCACTCGGATGACATGAGCCTCAGCCTTAACTGTTGTGGTTGTTGTTTTCTTTTTCAATTTATTAGATTTTTTTATTTCTGTTTATTAAATGCCTTAGTTTGTATAGAGAATTACGCTAACTCGCAGTCGCGTCTATTAAACCACTAACAGTGCGAATCCCCATGTGTGGAAAAACGTACTACTCGTCCGGCGTGCGGCCACGGCTCGTACCACCGTCCCGTCGCCGATCGCAGGTCTCGTCTTCGGCCGTTAGATTTTAACTAAAAGGGAGACAGAAACATGGAGTTCATGCACGAAGATTAACGCACATGCACAGCGGTTTCTGGATTTGTGAATTGTTTACAAATAGTTGTTTACTGAACACATCAAGCCCTCCAGCATTCCAAATTGACAACTGTGTCGGCGCTGTACAGTGTCTCGAGTTAGCTGATCCAACAAAAAACACACACACACAAAAAAAGTTTAAAATCACGCATCGCCTTTGGTGTCCAGTAACGGCACAGGATGCTGAACTCCATGACCACGAGCTTCAAACAGTAAAGTTGGTCTCTAGAGGAGAAACCAAAGTATGAATTCTTATTTTTTTTTTAATTTTTTTTTTTTAAGCCAAGTGTCCTTCAGCTCGAGGGGTCTCAAGGACGTTCTCCACGAATGTTTCATGTCCAGGAGCTCCATGACTCTGTCTCCCCCACCCCTTTCTCTCTCTCTCTCTCTCTCTCTCTCTCTCTCTGTATGTGTGTCGCTACACCAAGGAGTCTTTTATTTTACCTTTAAAAGTATTTCTTATGTATGTTTTGTAACTCTTTCTCTGATGGCCTTTTAGTGTTGCTTTGCCTTAGATTGAAGTGTATCTTTCACTACTAATTGCAATAAAAAAAAAGCTTTGCTTTTAAGATGTTTCGTTGTGTACGTTTTCATGGTCCGTTCTGGGGCTTCGCTGGAAATGATCTGATTAAAGGGAATTTTTAATCACGAGCGCCCCCGTTTCATTATCAATCAAACGAGTGTCATGATGCCGAACTTGGAGAGCGAAGCGTTGGAGGAGTCTCCTGCGTCGTCTGCTGCTGTTCCCCGCACCCCCCCCATCGAGCGTGAGCAAAATCCCACATGGTCCAAGTTCTGAATGCAGCCAGAGGCTTGTGAGGCGGCTCTTGCTTACACTGCGTCAAGTCGTGTGTCCTCTGATGAACACTAAGCCTTTCTTGGTCCTTATCAGGCTCCAGGCAGGTGTACATGTCTCTGCCAGCTCTGTTCCCACCATCGCAGAGCCTTTTAAGCCTCTCCGAGCTCACTACATCTTTTACATCCATGCAGAACGAGGTCTATATTTCATAAAACATTAAACGTGAAAACTTGTTGTATCGTGTTCTAATGTATTCAAGCGATTTGTGCCACAAAGCTGACGTACACAAGATATAAAGCTTCATTTCATGTTCCTCTGCAGACAGTTTTGAATATCAAGAGCAACTTTTTTTTTTTTTTTTTTTTTCTCCAGATACGCAACCAGCTCTCTTTCTTTCAACACATGATGTTGAGTTTTCGATTCTGATTGGCTTTTTCAGCTGCGAAATAGTTCTACATTAATAAGCTTATTTGTATTTATGTAAACTCACATGATTAGATGGTAATTATTCATATGATGATTTAAGCAGATGTTTGTTTAGCATTGTTTAAATAAAATGATTGATTTATAACAATTCCGATATAAGAGAAGGACAAATGTGGAAATATAGTCTCTAGTTTCTTTATAACATTACAAGCCACATACGTTGCTCGTTTGTTTCTGTAATTATTTGTGTAACTGCCTAAAATGAGCTGATCTGGTTATGTAAATGTACCAGAACTATAAATCTACTAAACTACACCACCTAATGAAAAAGGAAAAAAAAAAAAGAATCCCCTTTTTCAAAAGGATTCTTGATGTTGCATTGTACAAAAAAACAAACACCTAAAATTCAACAATAGAAATCAGAGCATGTGCACAATGTAAGAAGAACTGGGACTAAACAGCTGTGTGTCCATACGAAAATAACTTGTTAGTGAGAATAATCAGGCTCCAGTTTTCTACAGAGCATGAAGATTGGATTGCGGAGTCCAGATTGATCCTATTCCAGAGTGATGGGCGTGTCATGGTGAGAAGGGAAGCGGTGCACCCATCATGGTAGGTCGAGGTATAAGAGGAATAAAAACCGTTGTTTGTGTCTATTTGTAGTTGAGTCCTTGTTAGGCCTTGTTCACACGGGCATTAAAATTGAGCGTTTTTCTAGCATTCATAGCGTCCAATGAGCGCGGCTGAAGCGCCGAGGGTTTTCTACACATAGGGGTCAATGAGAATGTTCACACGGGCTTTGGTGACGTGCGTTTGTCCGGCTGTTCATTTTACGCTTCGGAGGACTGGAAATATCCCATGAGCCTACATGCTATACATGGGGAAATGCGGAAAAAATAAAACTTGCGCGGAAATTTTCGCATTTCTTCATAAACCACAAAAAACTTCCTTTAATCCGACGTTGTACAGTCAGAGGGTGAACCCGGTAGCGGCGGCGATTTTTTCTCTCTCCTTATGTCGCTGTATTATTTTAAAATATTTTTTTATATTATATACAAATATAATAATTTAATTAGAATTTTTAAAACAAGAAGGTTCATGTCTAATATAGTAAAATGGTCCACCAGGAGGCACCTCAAATAAAATGACAAAGGCTTTCCAGTTCCCGACACTGCCCCCACAGGTTAAACACACAAATTACAATTTGGGCTGCAGGTTGGCGTTAGACAGAGACAAACGAACGCCACTACAAAACGCAACATAAACATCAATTCATTCATTTATCCAAACAAGGCCTTAGAATTTCTTCACAGTATCAGCAGATTGGAGACGGATATTCAGCATAATGTGTAAGAGAATACCGCTAAGTGCTGCGGGATCAATAGCTAATTTCCCTGCTTGAGATGTATACTATTATACATTTTTATACTTGTTTATGTTTTATTGTAAGGTTCAAAAAATAAATAAATAAAAAAAATTAGGGATAATAGAACAAAATGTGCATTTTTTTTTTACACATTTTTTGTTTATTGCTTTTCGACTGATAATTGATGAAGGGAAGTTTTTTTTCCCTTCGTATAATTCCAAGACTTGAATTCAGGTTTGCTAACTAAAAAAAAAAAAAAATTTGTGTGTGTGTGATGTAGAAGGTAGAAAAGTATTTTAAAAGCCAAACTAAACAAAAAACTGTGGAATTTTAAAAATTCCTACAAATCTCTACAAGGCCACAACCATTAAAGCATACAGAACACACACACATATTTGTCCTGTTTTTATTTATTTTTGGGCCACAGGGCACCCGAGCAAGGGTCTATCAGTGATCATGAAGAAGCAGCCGTGGGCGGCCTGATGAGCTGCTTCGTCTGGATCGAGAGCATCTTTAACAAGGTTGTAGCTCACTCTCTGCCTTATTGCACTCGTTAAGGAAATCCGAGATCTAATTAGATCATCGTTAACGAACTCCTCGCTGACCCTGAATGTAAGTAAACCAGCGTGTCCCCGGCTATTTAATTAAAGAGATCCATTTTAGCTGGTTGTTCTGTGTGCCTTAAATTGATTTCTGATGCGTGACCTGAATTCTGACGCGCTCAAAGGGTGTTGAGAGCAAACTCTTCGGGGTTTGTCCGGGCTTGAGTTTCCATTACAAGCCATAGATCACCATTTAACAAATAATTACGCTTTCCTTATGAGCGGTACGCTTGTGAAAGAAATAACTGCAAGACAAAATAAGGACCGTGTGCACACTGAGGCTGGTCGGAGTGAATACTTGTATTGTTCTTTGTGGATCGCCAGACTTTAAAACCCCACACCTTATTCCTGTTCCTCCCAGTCTCATTGGAATTTTTGTGATGTGCGGCCAGAAAATACTATCCAGATCCACATGTTTCAAAGTGGAGCTAAAGGTCGTTACTACACGCCAACGATGTTCTATTGGACTTGGATCAGTTGACCGGGAAGCCTGCTGAAGAACACCATGTTCATGAAGCCATGCTGAGATTTAACTTTAACTTTGTAACATAATGACGCATTATGTTAATATTAAGTATTATTGTTATACTTTTTAATTACTGTTTCTAT
>JAQQZS010000019.1:4085769-4098168 GCA_030068045.1 Platyallabes tihoni | reverse complement strand
AGAAACATTTTGTGTGACAAACATGCAAAAGAATAAGAAATTAGGAGGGGGGCAAATAGTTTTTCACACCACTGTATATATATATATATAATGTCATATTGCCTTCAGATGGCCCAGACACTCCTCAGGTGACGAAATCATCCTCCAATTGTGTTGGTGGAGGAGACGCTACCATTGGCCAGACCGTCCAGCTCACCTGCACCGCTGTCTCTTTGCCCCCTGCTCTCTTGTCATGGCAGTTCAATGGTGTACCACTGACTGCCAGCCAGGAAAACAGTGGCACGCTGAATTTGCAGATTTTTTCCACCAATCAGAGTGGGCAGTACACATGCTCAGCTCGTAACAGCATCACAACACAAACGTCGCAGCAGCAGACAAGCCTTAGCATTGTGGGTGAGTTATGCCTGTGCTGTTTTTCTTCTCTCAAATGCTTGACTGGAAAAGCACAGGAAGTGAGTAGATTTTAGAAGGCTGGAAAACATTAAAATGAAAAAAAAAAAAAACAACTTATGTTTTTAAATCATTATAAATCAATTACATCTTGTTCTAGTTTTTCTTCAGGTCATATAGAGTTGACTTAAAATCCACCCGAAACTAAAATTCTGTTTGTTGGTCTTAAAAGCTGAAACCTAGCGGAAGTTTGCTTGCTCATATTTCTGCTGATTGATAAATTGTTTAGGGACATTTTACCATGGGATCTGTATGGTAACTTAATGCAGACAAACCTATTCATGTTGGCTTCCCTGTTATACTGTCTGAGTCTCAAAATAATATCACAGCTAAATTCACACAAAACCCTCTGCATGTATTAGTAATTAGTATTGTGAAAAAGGGGTGAGTCATCCCTTATGTGTTCATATTTTGCAAACCTTAGTTCTCCAGAGGAATAGTTAAGGAATAGTTCTCCAGGCTTCCTGAAAGAGTTTTTGCCTCTCATTTTTGGCAAGTTTTTTGGCGCTAAATTGTCAGTCCAGTCCCTGTACTTGAGCAGTTTCAGAGAAATTATTTTAGTTTTTTTTTAACTACAAAGTGACCTATGAATCATTTAAGCATAAAAAAAAGCATCTAACTTAAGCAGACTTTTGCACTGGATGGTATACATAGTACGGAAAAGCCTATTACCCGTCTACAGTGTTGGTATTCCCTGTGTTCAGGAGCATTTCCATATTACAATAATTATATAACTCATTATGACTTAAATATTTTCGGTTTGTTTATATTTATTTCTTATTAAAATTGAGTGCCATTAAAAAAAATTATAATTTTTATGTTAAAACCAGACAAGTAAATAATTAAGGCTATCCAGCAATTTGCATTAAATAATCTAGGAAAGTTTATTATGGGATGGTATCTTTGTTATGATGACTAAAAATAATTAGCATTTTAATTATTACTGCAAGTTTACCCTCTATTATTTTGATGGACACTCAAACACACATTTTGTCCCACCTATAGGCACGTGTCTGAGTGCAGGTGCAATCACTGGAATTGTTGTCGCCTGTTTTGTAGCCCTGGTCTTGATTATTGTCGCCATCATTCTGATACTACGTCAGCGGAGAGGTAAAACTCATCTTTCATGATGTCTAACTAAGAATGCCATCTATAAGTCATATTGATGAGCTTCATCTGTTGCAGTTGATCAGAGACTCAGGACAGTCATTGGACAGCAGAAGGAAAACTTAAACAACAGGCCAACAGTAAGAAAACAGTCTTGTCTCTTTGTTTACCACAGATACATGATTTGGATTTCAACAGTGTGATTTGATTTCCTCTCTCAGGTCGTTCCAGCACCACATAATGGCTATGATAATCATGGGTTTCTTGGCCAGGGTGACCAACCTGACCCGCCGATGCACAACGATAACAGACTCAATCATTCGAAAAATCAACAAACCAGTGGCCAACACAACAACAACAATAACGATATACTGGCGGCAAACAGAATAGCCAACACCAGTGCCACTCAGCCCAATGACCATCTTAATGCTGACATGTTCTCCAATAATGCCACCCTCAACTCCAGCACTAACTTACACCATAATCAGCGAAACAGCAATTCAAATCGACAGACCCCAGGCTCGTTCCAGCCAGCGGGCCAGCAGAACCCAAATATTCTTATACAGACTGGCCAGACTGACTCAGGACCTCACACAGTCTTTATAAATCTTAATCCACTACCACAGCAACAGAATGCAGCCACACAACCGCATACTGTGCAAGTCAGCCTCAATGCGAATCCACCTTCATCAGGACAGCCTAACCAGAACACCATGCCCTACAAAGCTCAACAAAGCAGTACCGTTCACCAGGAGCTTGCTAGCACTAATCAAGCAAATCTCCATCATGTCAGTGGAATGCACTCCAGTCCTCAGACACGCACAGAAAATATGCATAATACAGCACAGCCTGCCCACAGTAACAGACAACGCAGGGACCACCGTGTCCCTAGTCAGAGGCGGTCGAGGCAAAATACTGGAGAATCTTATCCTTATTTTGAGCAGACTCGTACAGAGTACACAGACCACCGACTCTCCGTATCTGTGGATGACTCAGATGCTGACACACGTCTGCGTCAGATGCCCTGGGACCTTATGCGTGGTACACCTGCATATCCAAATCGCCAAGTGGACAGTTATGAATCCCAAACTTCATCAGAATCAGACAGTGAGCATTCAATACCAGCTCTAAGACCCAGGAGGGCACCTGTGGATGAGCAGGTTCGGAATGTTTCCAGGTCTTCGAGAAGAAACCTGCTGAGAGTGCTTGCTCACAATGCTGCACAGAGACGAACTCGGGTGGATCGGAACTTACCAAGACAAGACATGCAGCCTAATGTGGTTGCTCAGCCACGTGCTGAGAATCAACGTCAGACTGCTCCACAGATCATCACATCCCAAAGACGTGCCATGGACAACATTGACGTATCCGTTCTTCCAAGTCAAACTGTTCAAACGACTGTTCATCCAACTCATTTGAGCAGTCAGCCTGGTCCAGATCAAAGGCAAACTGGACCCCTCAATGCTGCCCCTCCAAACACCCATATGCTCACTCAGGCTGCTTTGCAGCAGCACACCAACCAGAGTCCCAGCCCCTTTGTAAACCGAATTCAGCAAACCCAAGCTGCATTGCAGCATCCTGAAACTCAGGCAATCCCTGCTCAAACCCATCCTGCCAGGCAGATCATCCAGACTGGTAAAGCTGCTCCAACACCTCCTCCAGTTCTCCACCCAGGAGAGTTTAAATCACTGCCACGTCAGCATATACAGAAACCAAGCACTATAAAACCAGTTCAGGTGATGAGACATCCTGTGGTCATACACCATGGACATAGACCTTCCCACATGCCCAGACATGCAAGAACCATGCGTAACAACCTACACACACTCCCAGTGAACCATCACATGCCTGCCAATGCACATTGGCCTGGCAACCCACAGGGCTTCCCAGTACATACGAGCCAGGTGAGACTATCCTTGTATAAAGACTTATAATACCAAACTGTTTTACAGTATGTTGAAACATACCGTACTGTGTGTACTATATGTAGATGGAATGACTATGTCAAAAAGCCCCTAGACATCATAGAGTTTGGGCTTGGCACTGTTGAATGGACTAGTGTCCCATAAAAAGTGCATTTTTACCCCATGATTCATGTAAACATTCTGCCCACCAAAAATGAATGAACGCAATGATGTTAGAATTGGTTAAACTGACAAGAAATAGAAAGAAGGAATTGTGGATTTTTCTATGAAAATGGAGTCAGAACTCTTGTTGTGACCTCTGGTGGACATGAGATGCATTACAGTTCCTTAGTGTGGCTGGCAGAAAACAAACAAACAAACAAACAGTAGGGGTCATTTGTTTCTACTTCCAGTGATCGTGCTTTTAGTTGACACGCTTTCATCTTTAAAGCGAAAAGTCATATTCCTGAAGGTATTATTTTTATATGTGTGATTATGATGTCAATAACACTACTTGTAGTAATGGATTCAAATAAGGAAGTGGAATTTCATGTGGTAACGAGGACATGCAGAGTGATGTGCACAGTTAATTGTAGCAGTATGTTTATAGGAAATATATGCACTCTTGTAACCCTGCTAGACCAACAGCATTACTGAACCCTTTATTGGAACTTTATGATCATTGATTTAGTGACGTTAAAGAAGAACACTTCCATTAACCATGTATTTAAGTGTCATGCATGTCAGTGACATGTTTAAGGGAAATACCCCAGCACAGAGGACTTTGCACTTTGTGATTTCTCAGTAACATCACAAGCGGAATTTTTTTGCATATTCCATTTCAAGGCCAAATTTTTTTTCCATCTTGCTTACAAGTGTTATAACATGACGTCTGACTTGAACGGCAACGGACATTGTTACTGACGTTGTTCCTGACGTCGATTTACAGATGCTGCAAAGCTGTAAATGATGTTGTTTTCTATCAAATAAAATTTGTTATAGCTGAAAAACCGCTGTGGTGTAAGGAGAGTTAAACACTTAACTGGAGAAAATAGGGGGCAAATAGGTAAAAGTAATATAGAATGAAATAATTTACACAGTTTTCAATGATGTGTCTTTAACAGTATATTACAGTGTGGATTTTATTTCTTAAATATTTGCAAAAAAACCCCCGTAAAATTATCATTTTAACAATTTCATAATGTTCTCCAAGTATGAGTGGTGTTTAAGTCAAAGCAGGACTTTGGTGAAATCTTCTAGATGAAGGCATAAAATGATTTACATGTACATAAGACACACTGCGGTGATGAGACTAGTAAAATATTTCAACGGTGCGACCGTTTTAAAGAAGGCCGTACGTCAGTGAATGATGCGCCCGGCCGAGGTGGCTTGGAGCCCACTGCAGTTGTTCCTGTGAGCCCTTATCGAGTGGAAGACCTGATTGTTGAGAATCGCCGGATAGCTTGTGGCCAGCTTGCCTATTAGATTTATTAATCTGTGGGAACTGTACACACAATCTTTCACCAACACCACTTGCACATTACAGGAACTCCAGCTTGGAGTTATGGCCATATTACCCGTCCAGTCCTGACCTCGTTCCAAGCCATTTCCACATGCATGCTCCTGGGAGGCTGATGTACTGAGAAAACGTTATATTGATAACTTTATATTGATAATATCTAAGCACTAGTAAAAAAAAAAAAAAGTCCTGGTTTGACTTGAACGCCCCTTGTATCATAAATCAAGAACTCACTTTAATAAAAAAGGATTTACTTTACTCGGAGTTTGCCATTAATATACATACATTTCTTTCTTTTCTCTGTTTTTATTTATAGGTCCACAGAAGTAGACACAAACCGTGAGGCAGCTCAGTCCACATTATGATAAGGCATCATGCATACCTGGGGGGAAAAATAAAACAGGACAAAACCATAAATACTGATTTCTTTTTCTTCAGCTACGACCATATATGAGTCAAACTCTACTGCTTTGGAGTAATTTTCTACTCATTAGTGGACAAATGCAGAGCGAGGTGTGCAGAACTTGAGCCGTATCCAACCAGAAAAACCAGGACAAGCCTCAAGAACCTGCTAAACGCTAAGTAATGATCTTCCTGTTTAGTGCCTTTGAACACACAGCCGTTTATTCAGCAGTTGGTACACAGATGCTTCCTCTGACACCGCTCAATTAGCGGCGCCTCCACGGACGAAGCGCTCGGCTAACTATGAAGGAGAGCCACCAAACGGACGTGCTCTTATTCATTATGCACATTTGTTTATTGCTAATGACTTGGAAAATGCTAATGGCTTGGAGTGGTGGAGGTTATCTTGAAGGGCTCGGGCAAATTAGATTTTGAAACTAAGCACAACAAAGAAATAATTTGCTGTGGTTGTCTCTGCTGAGGAGTGCAGGCTGACTAATTACAAATGTTATTTCTTTTTTAATGTATTGTTTGTCTGTGCGTCATGGTACGTAACTTGGTTTTAAATTTACTCCACATTGTGGGGTTGTGTCTAGAAAAACTGGATTAAAGTGAAGAATAGGTCGTTTTTTTATCTATATTGTCAGTAAAACACTATTATTTAATATTATTAAAACTGCACTTTATTTGGGTTATTTTGTGGAAGACAGTGTTTGATAAAAACAGATTTTGATATAAATTGTGATATATCTTTTATAATTATAATTGTTTATAAAATCAATTTTATAATTATATTATTTTATACATCTTTTTCATGAAAGTGTGTGACTGTTTATGTAACGATGCTTTTTTGTTAAATCAGCTAAAGTGTCTAAATAAAAATTTGACTGGTTGTCAAGCAAATTCACAAAAGGGGAAAGGATGTGAAAGTCGATAATTTGCAGGCACCTTGACCTTTATCTTGGTGTGAATTTTGCTCTGTGAATCTCCAAGCCCCTAGAAACACAAAAGGATGAGTGGTTTAAATTTGTTTGATTCATTTGTTTGACATTTATCGAATGGTTCTATAATAAAATCTCAGGGTAGAATGTGCAGTGTGTGCTTTCATAGTTTCTTTCGTTATACTTCCAGTCAAAAGTTTGGAAACACCTTCTAATTTCAGGGTCATTTCTTATTTGTAGGAACATGTAAATACTTTTTACATTGTAAAACAAAGATAAAAGCATCAAAATGTGAAGTAATCCCCTTTTAACAGTTGATGTTGACATGTGTCTGCTATTCATGCTTTGTCTTGCTTTCCTGGCATTGTATTCATGCTTGATGGGGAACTGAAGGCCCACATGCCCATAGAGGCCAAAAGGCCCCTGTGCACCCATCGCTGAAGTCTATTTCCTGCCGGAGACCCCACCCTGCAACCCAAAGCAGCTAAAAGATCCTCTGATAACAGTTAAACAATACATATAAATGAAGCTTATACAGTACACTCAGCCGGTTTGATTATACATTGACTAAACATGTATGCAGAGTGACATGCAATGTGGTTCATGTGGTAGAAGTTCTGGTTTTGCTTAATACCTGCCACAATTATACCGTTAACAATTTCATTACCTCTGCCTGCGTGTGTGTTTGTGTGTGTGTGTGTGTGGTTGTATTGTGAAAAAAAAACATTCATTTAACAATTTATCAAAGAATAATAATAATTGCTGAATACTGTGTTCTATATGTCCTCTCTCCAGATGTTTACTGAGAACAGCTGTTTGAGTACACACTGAGGTACACTAAGTCGATCACCTGAAGCGGATTGAAAGATAAAAAATGCTTTAATTAGAATGTGTGGTTTAAAAAAAAAATATGTGGGCGAAAAAAAAAAAAAAACCCATAGGAAGAAATGTTTCCATTAGTAAATGTAAAAAATAAGGAAGTGGAATTTCATGTGGTACAGTAAAAAAAATACTGTATATTATTGGTGGCATTACGTTTACTGCACGATGACATGAAAGTGCAAATCTGATCAGTTTTATGATAGGATGAGTAGCGGTCTTCATTGAAAAAGGTAAATTAAATACACCCATATTATCAATTATATACCAGTAAAAGGGAAAAAGTTCAAGGTAGTTGAGCCTGCTTTTAAATTCCTCAGATATCAATCCAGTCGATTTCATGAAATGCATCGGAAAAACAAGTCTGATCCATGGAGGCTGCACCTTGCATCTGGTGCCAGATACCACAGCATAGCTTCAGAGGACTGGTGGGGTCATGCCTTAAGGGGTCACAGCCGTTTTGGTGGCACAACGTGATCATACATAATATCGGGCAAAAGGCTTTACTGATTGGTGTACAATATACTGTACTGTCAACAGTTCCATTATATATTAAATGTCTTCTAACTTTTATGTTGTCTTTTTTGCTAATGTCTTCTAAGTGTCTTTTACCGACTAATAATAATAATAACGGAAAAAAAGAACAACCTCAAAAAACCTCAACAAGAAACACATGCACATAAAATGACTGTGCAAGTGGTGCATCACAGCCATCAATAACCAGTAGACGAGGGACCCAATCTAGCCTTCTAGGTAGAAGGGATGGATTCATCATCTCTCTCCCATCAATGTATATGGAAGAGATTTGATAGAACTCTTCTCCGTTCTTTGCATAACCATGAGCCATTCATAGTCTGGCTTGATGTGACATTGAGGAGAACGAGGAAATGTTTATGCAGTACTGTAGGTCACATATATTAGAGCACAGCAAAATAATTTTCTTCATTTTATTAGGAAGCTGGGGTCAGAGTCCAGGGTCAGACATGATATAGCACCTGTTAAACAGAAAGGGTCATTAGGGTTGATCAAGTGAAGCTGATCAGTAACCGAATGCATCTAGTCACTAGTCTTTAAATGCCCACTGTGTATGTGTTATTCCTCACCGTCCCTGGCTGGCAGCGCTAGTATCACAGAGGTGACGAAATTGGGGAAAAATCCTAGTTTGTTGGAGTGGAAATATTCTCATATTTAGCCGACTTCATGATGCCTTTAGTCTATCTGGAATTTCCTTCGAGGCCAATAAAGCATCCATCCATCCATAATAGAGACTGGTTTGATGTTATGGAAGTGGTGTTGAAAGCTCTTTGGTATCTGCCACTGTAAAGGACGAATGGAGTTTATTATTATTATAATTTTTTATTGATTTATATTTATTTTAAGCATTTCTTTATGGTGGCAATATTTTACATGTTCACACAGGACTTTTTATTTTTTTTCATTAGAACAAGCATTTTAAATGGCTTAACCATTTGCAAGGTGCAAAACCAAACATTCTGTTTTGGACTTCCTGGTTCACACTGGTTGTGTAAAATGGCACATTGGGTTAACACTAGGAAGTTGTGAAAAAAAATTCTTGTAACACAAAGACCAGTGTTTTAAGGATCATGAAAAAAAAAAACAAACAATCTCCTAGTTAGTTCTTTGGAGAATATGGCCAGCATTATGCTTATTAACCTTCTGTCTGTGCATATGGTATTGTACCATCATTCATCATGCCCAAGCTAGTGTAAGAAACCTTCACCTAAATAAATAGAGGCTTTCTGCATTTAGATCATTACTTTAAAACCTCATGTTACAAAGGCAGTTCCAGTGACATGATGTTATGGCTTTGCATGAGAAAAAGGAATATATTGCAAAT
This sequence comes from Platyallabes tihoni, assembly GCA_030068045.1. Lineage (NCBI taxonomy): Eukaryota > Metazoa > Chordata > Actinopteri > Siluriformes > Clariidae > Platyallabes > Platyallabes tihoni. Next base: position 4,089,108 of record JAQQZS010000019.1, on the reverse strand, counting down.
GTCTTTTTGTTTCCGGAAGTAAGAGAAAACCCAAAACACACCTACGCAAATATGGAGAGATGGCTACGTGCAGGTTCACCATGCTCCTCTGTGCTAAAATTATGACTGACCTAACAGTCTAAATATAGGATTTACATGTACTGTATATAGGTGCATACTCTGCAATGCCAAAGCAAAAGTGAAAAAGGGAACATTTGCCTCTTCCTTCTTTCTAAAATGTTATGAACAAGCAAGGTTACTGTAATGACATATCTGAAATGCTGATTGGATTCTGAGAACATTGACTTTCGAAGGCTTTGTGCAACTAGCCCCTCAATCTGATTTTCTCCAAAAGAAACAAAAAAAAAGATACAGAGAAGTGCATTTTCAAATGACTTTTTGTGCTTGCTAGCATGAGGGCATCCTGCAACACAGTGCAACAGTTTTCTACTACAGATACTGCGTTCCATCCTTAATCATATGCTGCTATTATTATTATTATTCATTCATTCATTCATTCATTTTCTATACCGCTTTATCCTCTATTCAGGGTCGCGGGGACCTGGAGCCTATCCCAGGAGGCTTAGGGCACAAGGCGGGGTACACCCTGGACAGGGTGCCAATCCATCGCAGGGCATATTATTATTATTATTATTATTATTAAACTTTTTATGCTTACTTGTTCGAAAATATCTGTCTTAATTTCTTATAGAAGTCTACTTCTGTGACACTATACTGTTCTTCCTTGTCCTACTCTTACATGTTGAATTTAGAATTTTAGATGATTTTATCCAAAGCAGTCTCAAATAAATATCTGAGGATATAAACATACTAAGCGGTTTAGGGTTAAGTTCCAGATCGTGGCTCTCCGGCAGTCCTGGGAATTCAATTCCCAAATTTCCTCCCACTAGCACCAAACCGTAACTGCAGCGTTACCCCTGCCCTAGAAGTCAATCGATGCAGACGACCCAGGGAAAGCTGAGCAAAAGTGAAAAGCGGAACAGAACGAGTCATTAGTTATTAAGGTTATAATAGTTTGTGCCCTTAAATTACTTTCATTTATTTTTAATTTAGCTAGATTTTCATGAACTTGCATTTATAAATATATTTCATTACTTATCACAAAACTTTCAGTTGTTCTTTTGCTTTGAGATCAGCTATCAAAGTCAGGAGGTACAGGTTGAGGGTAAGCATACTGTTTCCTAATGATTACCTGTATTACTTCTATTAATATTTTTTGCTAATACTTATCATATATTTTTATATAAATAAAGTTATATTTATGTAACACTGCTGGGAAAAACGGTGGGGTAACGTTTAGCACAGTGGTCTTGTACCTCTAGGTTTCATTTCCTGCCTCAGGTCCCAGGTGGGTTTCCTCCAGGTATTTCGGTTTCCTCCCACATTCCAAAGTCCAAACGCGAAGTACATTAATTGGCATTCCCAAATTGTCTGTAGAGTGCGAATAAGTGTGTATGCATGTGTACCCCATCCTGCAATCCTGCACAGGATGAGCATATAGTACAGAAAAATAAAGACAGGCAGTCAAACTTAGTGTAGAATATTAATTGTAGGATGAATGCAGAAAGCAACAAGGGTCAATACTAGGAAATTACAGAAGTATAACATTTTTTGTTTACTGGAATCCAAGGAGCAACAAATGAAAGACAAGGCAAGGAAAGCAATAGAGAGGAAAAAAAAAACTATGAAATGGAAAATAAAACTAACAATGTTGCATTTATCATCATGGAAACCAGAGTGCAAACGAAGGGTGTGTGACAATTGTTTCATAAACTAACAATAGCACAGTGGCTTACTGGTTGGTACTGTCGCCTTGCACCTCCAGGGTCCGGGTTTGATTCCCACACAATAGTTTTACTACGTTATTTTTTGTTACTGATGCACTTGCTCCCAGGACAGTGGTGGCTTAAATGGTTAAGTCAAAATGGTTTGATCTGACGTTCATGGGCTTGAGCCCCAGTGCCACCACGCTGGCTCTGTTGAACCCCTGAGCAGGCCTATCTGCTCTATGGACACTGTATCCTGGCTGTCCCAGTTCTCTGACCCCAGCTTCTTAACTGGGACATACAAAAAAAAGAAAAAAAAAGGAAATTCACTGTGTGAAACTTTTCACTTCATATTTCTCATTGCTGTAAGGTACATGTGACAAATAACTGAACCTTCAGAAGTCTAAAAACAGTCTGCCTTAATGATGTCCAGTTGTGTTGATGCTTACAAAAAAAGAAACCTCATGATGACATGATTTATCTTCGAAAGTCTATTGGTTGCTATGTCTATTTACAGTATGTACATTAGCACTGAGCAGATGCAGAACTGAAGGTTTCCTGCAAATCGCCGGTATGCGAGGCAATAACTTGTGTTCTAGTTTCTATTTTTGCCTAGTTTCTAGCATTGCCGTGTGACTCTTGTCTAATTTTACTAGTCTAAAGGACCTCTGTGAACACATGCTGCATAATTAGAGTGTATTAGTGTCGGAATTTGTTTTTTAATTAAAATCTTTTTTTTTTCTTCTTTCAAATAAGGTGTTGAAGATTTGATGTATATATTCTCAACCTGTATGCTGTTTCCTGCATGGTTACTATAAAAAGCCTGCTGGTGTCTAAGTGACATTGCAATGTAACTAAAGAGCATTAGAGTGCTGTGACCACATCAGTGACACAACGATCACAGCTCAGCTGAGAAGGTAAGGATTCTCTTCTTTCTTTGCTGCATGAACCAGATGTGGGTTTTCTGATGTTGATCTATTGTTTTAATAATGTCATAGTAATAATAAAATGTTATTCAGGATTACTTCTGCTTCTCTTACATTACTTATAACTGCTGTTAATACACCAGTTTTTAATCTAACAAGTTGTTAGATTACAAATGAGACCAATCTAGTTACTGTTAATGTTAACTTGGGATATTGTGTCCCTTTTTTTTTTTTTTCAAAAAAATGCGGATATTTTGGAATTCATTCATATTCCCAATTTACTCCAATAATACACACACACACACACACACACACACACACACATACATTTATATATATATATATATATATATATATACATTTATATATAAATTACAATTATATTTAAAAACATAACAAACCTACAAAGAAAAAAAAAAATAGAGCGTTCTAGCCAAAAAGTACATTCCAAAACCAAGAATTCATTAAAATTTGGAAATCAAAAAAGATTTTTTTATTATATATATAAAAGCTAAACAAAGAACAATTATGCAAAGTTAAATTAAGAGGCTGCACGTTTTCTGAGTCTTCTTCTTCTTTGTCTTTCCGCTGTTCCCTTTCAGGGGTCGCCACAGCGAATCATCTGCCTCCATCTAACCCTATCCTCT
>JAQQZS010000019.1:3997153-4009242 GCA_030068045.1 Platyallabes tihoni | reverse complement strand
CAAAAACTGCTGGTAGGTGGATTGATTACATTAAGTTCCCCCAAGGTGTGAATGAACATGTCAGGTACCAATGATGGACTCGTGATGACTTAATCACGAGAATTTATGAATGATTGTAGCTCAAATGAATAAAAAGGTGTCAGAACACCCAGCGCTTCACTGTTTTGGTGGCAAAGGGGGTGGGGTGGTGGTTACTCATTAGCGGGCATAATGAAATCTTGGCCATTACATCAAACTGCAGCATCATGAAGGCCATTTCACAACATCCAACTGTCCATTCCAGTGTTTGTATTCCTCTCATTCTTAATATGTGGTGCACGTAATGCGCCTTGCTGTCAAAGCAAAACAGTGACTGTCTGAAACTGTGAAATTTTGTTTCTGAAGCAACAGCTCATTGCCTAAGCGGTGTTCTTCCTGTCCATGAGTAACAGTGATGTCTGAGCATAAAGGAAAACAACGAGGCAAGCATCAGATTATGTTAAAAACAAAATTCAGTTTTATTTTCTCCCCTTCTGTTTTGATTCCTTCACTTTGTTCTCTCCTTTATGGACTTTAAACAACAAAACAAAACAAAACCCAGACACAATAAAAATGGCAAAGAAAAACAAACAAACCAAAAAAAAAAAACCCCAGACAAAATATGAAACATGACTCGGAACACGGCACAGGATTTCTCGAAGGTGGAAGACAATGCTCTGGATTTTCCATCTTTTTTTCATTGCAGAGAAAACACACCGAACTGGAATGTGAAATCATGAAGGTCATGATCAATTAAGGGCAGAGAAACCACACCCTCACATGCATGTACGTGCACACACTCAAACAAACATACAAACACACACCCACACAAACCAGAACGGACCTTCTGGAGGACGGAGGTGCCAGCGGGATTTCATTTGATTTCCAGAGGACAGGTCGGGGACAAGGTTTGAAGGAGATGAGGAAGAGGCAAAGGGCACAGAGAGAGGGAGATGGGCTCGACTCACTGACCAACCCGGTCCCTGTTAACCTCAGGACGCTTGACATTACCTCAAACGCTGCCGGAGCGCTATGCCACAGCCTGTACTCATCCATTCAAGTGACGGAAAATCAGTGGGCGAGCGACACAATCCGCTGACATTCAGAGCGCCGGGCTTTTTTATTTTTTTTTGCACAGTTGGTTCTTTTACCTCCTGCTTTGAGGAAAACACACGTCCTCGGCTCTGTCTCATTTAATACACCTACTGTATTACGTTCAGATAATTAGCGGAGTATATGACTGACAGCAACACCTGTTGCATAAAAACCTTATGTACAAAAAAAAAAAGCTTGATAATTAGCAGGGTAATTAAACAATCGAGGAGAGGGATCATTCAGGATAAAATGAAATGTACACATTTGTACTCACACATCAATTCTTTCAAGAACAAGCCATCTTCTGTCCAAAAAAACCCCCAAAAAGCCAAGATTTTCATGTAAGTGTTTGTTTTTTAAAGGAACAAAAAAAAAAATAAAATTAAAAAACTCTAAGTAATTTACCCTCACAGCTTTCTGGTGCAAGTCCACCTTTGGTAGTCAGAACCCCAAAAGCAACTGTAACAGCTTCCTACAGCTTAACTTTACCCCTGCTATGTTATAGGTTTGTTAACCATGTGTATTCATTCATTAATTCATCGTCTAAACCACTTTATCCCGTGTACAGGGCCACGGGGGGCCTGGAGCCTATCCAAGGTGACTTTGGTTGAGAGGTGGGATATACCCTGGATAGGGTGCCAATCCATCGCAGGGCATGCACACACACACTATGGGCAACTTGGAAACGCCAATTAGCCTACCTTGCATGTCTTTGGTTTGTGGGAGGAACCTGGAGGAAACCCACCAAGCACAGGCAGAACATGCAAAATCGGGCTCAACATGCAGACCTGCGGTGGGAATCGAACCCTTGACCACAGTGCTAACCACTATGCCACCGTGCTGACCACCTACAGTATATTGCGTTACTCATTAATTAGTTCTCTATTTACTGTATACTATTTATGTGTTGTGAAATCATTCCATGCATTAATGTTGTTACTGTATGTTCAAGCCCTCATAATGTTGCAGTTTTCAGTTTAGTAAACAGCACTTAACATGATTGGATAGTGACAGTTAGCTTCAAATGCTTAACCATTTAAAGTATATGATTCATTTCACACTAGAAGGTCAGGCTACCACAGTTAACTAAGGCACCATCTCACTAAAAGCTGAAATGTCCATTTTAAAATCAAAGAGTGCCTGAATAAATGCGTACTTCTCATCTTTAAACACAGTTTTGTTTATTTAATCTTTTTACAATCCATGTCGACAATTTGCTAATCAGACCAGGCAGGGTAAGTGAAATGCCAAATCTCTGAAAGCTCCTGCAAACGCTTTCTGTTCTTGATGATCATCTTTCGATGAAATAATCCATGTGATTGGATACAACAAGCCACAGCCGCGGTTTTTCGCTCAATCAATCAGACAGTTTTTTATTTATTTTTTTCAGTCATTGTTTGGCTTGGCTGCAGTCTGTTTAAGTTCTCTGTTTAATTCACTGAAATTATGCAGGATATGCATCCAGACCTTGGTCTGCCAGTATAGATTTTAGTAATATTCTGTATCCTAAAGGTCACTGCTATGCTTGTGTGACATCACTAAAGAACAGGGTCTGGCTTTGCGACTTTTTAGGTACAGTACATAAGCCTAAGAGGTGAACATTTTGGATAAAAAATAATTAAGCATTAATACTATCTATCTATCTATCTATCTATCTATCTATCTATCTATCATCCAGTTCTCTTTCAAAAAAAATTTTTCTCTTTATTCCATCTGCCCATCAGGATGCTCTTATCTCTGAAAAGTAATGAAAAAAAAAAAAACACAACAACAACAACAACGATAAAACCCCTTGATGGTTACAGTATGTTGTTGTGTCCAGTTCTAACTCACTGAGATTTCATCTTCACTTCAAGATACACAGTATCCATGTTCCATGGACTGACACTTTCAATATATTGCCACTGTATTTTCAACTTAAATTAACAATTGTTATTCTATTATTAAACTTAAAAACGTTTCATTAGACATATCTGGATATCACTGTACATTAAAGATAAAGTAAAATGGACCTAGATTATAATAAAATGATACAAAGCATATTATGCAAATATCTTAAAGTATAACCATATGGGACCTAAGATTTCTTTCTTAATCTATATCTTAATAATATATTTTTATCTATCTATCTATCTATCTATCTATCTATCTATCTATCTATCTACCTACCTATCAGGAGTTAAAATTGCCTTATATTTACTCAAAATGTCATTCCAAGGTTTGGTTGAAAGCGTTCAGATAAAATTCCACTTGGGAGTTCAAATGGTGTATTTCTGATCAGAAGGTTGTCAGTTCAAATCCCATTACTGCCAGCAAGGCACCATTAAGCCCTCAAGCAGTACTCTTAACCCTCAGCTGTTCGGATCTATACTTTAATTGAATTCTATCTCACTTCTAAGCCTCAGAAATCAATCCGGCTTGCTCTGAGCAGAACTTTCTAACTCATTCTAACATTTCCATCACTGTCTTCCAACCCCAACATAACCTCCCTAAGGTTAAAGAACAAAACCTTTGTGCCTTTAAAAAAAAAAAACAAACAAACCTGTATGTAGGTGTAATATAATAAAATTCTATGTTAAAAAATTTTCAGACAAATTTTGTACAGTAGGTACAGTATTTGGTAGTAGAATCAGATAAATGCTTTTGTATTAGTTAAGCTCGATGATTAAAAGGATAGTTTGGGTTTATTCAAATCTGCATTAAATCAAGCTCGAGGTGCATATAAGTACAATAACGTGGGTCTTGGTCGTTATAAATTTTCTTCCTTCCGACTATGAAGTTTGTCACACAGAACGCAAGTACAATGTAAGTAATCTGCGCCAAATAACACAACCCTCATTCTGCGCAAAGAATGCATTCCAAAGTTTAGCTGAGACTCATATGATGCTTCTGCAGTCTCACCGAGCTAAACCGACTTGGTATCTTTTAAAGTTAGGGATGCAATTTAACTCTTTTCTTTCCATGAAACTAGCCATATGGCTAGTTCTGGGTAGCCATACTGCTCTTTCATGCAGAGCAGGATAATTTAAACGACCAAGACCTATGGTAATGTACTTACTGTACTGTATATGCACCTGAATTCTGATTTAAGACAGACAAAAATTTAACTAGCCCTTTATGATATAAGATTTTAAGATTCACAGCAAATTTTTTGTTGGTTTTTGCTTTTAATTTCTTTCCATGATCTGGTTCTATCAGAGACACTTTGGACAGTAAAATTGTAAATAGAAATATAATAAATTGTGTCATCAGAGATATTAAAATGTCATATATATATATATATATATATATATATATAGCTACAAATATTGTAAGAATAACATACAAAGAAGGGCATTGGTGGCTCAATGGTTGGCTTCTTGCATGCCATGGAGAAGGTCCTGATTCGATTCCCAGCCAATCACCAAACACAGCTATTGGATGCAGGGCATCCTTGGTGTCATGGAGGGTTGTGTCAGGAAGGGCATCTGGTATAAAAACCTGCGCTTTGTATGTGGATCATACGGTCCACCATAGCGCCCCTTGATGTGAGCAGCTGAAAGACTAAGACTCGTATTGTTTCTTCGAAGTACTACAGGAAAGTTCAGATGGCTTCTGATTGGACAGGTGCAAGCTCAGGTGTAAGCCCTGATTGGACATACATAAGCTAAAACGGAGCTTGATTGGACACTTGTATGCTTGTAGGCGCCACCTGATGGGACATAAGTAATCTTAAGCACTTCTTGATTGGATGTGTAATCTCAATTGTCTCCTGATTGGGACATGTGGGAGTTCGAGTGCATCCTGACTAGATACATATAAGGTAAAGTTGGATTTTTGGACGTATACTCTCCTGTCTGGACACACGTGAGCTCGAGTTCTTCCTGATTGGAGATATGTAAGCTCCCTGACTGGATAGGTTGTGAGAATCCATGTGGTAAAAGAAAAAAAAAAAAAGAAATGCAGCGTTTGTACCGTAGATCAAGTGGAGGCCTCTTACAAACGCATGTGCTATCCATCAGTCTCAGTGGACACTAGTAGGACATTAGCATCGGAGCACATTTTAAACGTGTGGACACAAGCAGCAGAGCAAAGCGGCAGGAAAAAATCAATACACGCTATCTGCCTTTATAAAAAATGGATCGGCGAGATGATTTGTAGATGCTGTCTTCCAGTTAATCGCATGCATACAAAGGGAGTTCAGTGTCTGGTCAGCGGCGGCCCATTCGCACCCTTTCTCCTTCACATGCCTCTCTTCACCCACCCCTCAAAGCAGACCTCCAGGTTACCCACAATCACTCATCTCTACAGGGGAGCTCATATCAAATCATACTTCAATCTTCCAGTTTTTAAAGCCAATCCACCCCCTCCTTGCCTCACACACACACACACACACACACACACACACACGTTTCATATTCTTTTCACTTTTCACACATTTTTTTTTCTCAAAAGGAAAATCCATCCATAACAAACATTGACATGCTTTTTTTTCTTTCTTTTTTTTTTTCTTTTTTTTTCTTTTTTTAACCCACATTGAGAAACATGACATACTTGCTATCTTTTTTGTTGTTTACTTATTGTTCAGGAGAAAACATGAGCACAGATAGGTTCGCCATGGATCATTGGGCTTTACACGGGCAGCGCAGTCATGAACAAGATAGAAAAAGAAGAGGGACGAAGACAGATGGGTAGAGAGAGAGAGAGAGAGAGAGAGAGAGAGAGAGAAAGCACTGGGACTGGTTGGTTTTGTGCTTCGAATTGAACACAAAGGAAAAAGAATTGGGATGGGATCTCAAAACATGCATGTGTGTGTGTTGCATTTGTGGTGATACAGTACAGATTTGCACACCATACGGATAGATCGATCGAGAGAGAGAGAGAGAGAGAGAGAGAGAGAAAGATGTTACAGGTATGGAGACACATATAGGCCGGGTCAACCTTTAAACACTGCTCTCAGAGCTCTTTCCATCACACACATGACATTAATTTATCACACAACACTTTCAGGATTAGATTAGCATGGCACTCCGGTCAACACTTAACAGATTACGCCAATTAGATACTTCTTTACATTTATGTTTTAGTTTGGTTATTGCTGGTTTTGACAAAAAAATAAAATAAAATAGCTATGGGGACACAACATGCTATATACAGCAGTCACGCGACTCAATGACCGGCTCCTAACCTTTGCTTTTTGTCCATGAATGTGAGAGATTGCATACGGCGTACGCGTTTCGCGGAAACCAGCGCTCACTGTTAAGCCATGCGCCGCCGAGCACATGGTCGCAGCGTCTTCTCTACGCGCCTTTAAGTGGCGGTTAATTAGTCACCGCCGAGACACTGTCGTCCTTGAAGAGGGTCCCTGTCAGTGCCTGGATTGAGCTTGATTTATGAGCTCTGCTCCTCAGCAGATGGAGGGATGAGGAGAAGAGCGACGGCGCCCTCGCTTAGCGATCCGCTCGCTAATTACGTCTCTATTTCCCACTAATTTGGCTCCCTCCCGAAAAAACGGCTGGAGGAAGGAAGAAACGAAGGAACGAACGAAGGAAGGGGGCGAGCACACAGGATTTCATAAACGCCGAAAAGATTTTCGGCCAAGATGGCTAACGATGTTCGGACAGCGTAAAGGTTAGCATACATTCGATACAGTACAGAGCCTTTAAAAAGGAACGTTTCAAATACATACACGGTACAAATTATATTACATTTCATCGATCGCTCCCTTTGCGAGCTGCGCGGACGCGCAGCAAAACCCCACGTTGCGTAATAACTCTTAGCTTGTTAGAGCAGTCTAGCATTGTGGCGCGCTAGCAGCGCAAGGGGGGGCTAATTCAAAGCAGGGTTTTCCTGCGCTCCAGCTCATCAACTTGTTTTTAAAAAGCTTCTCATGGCAAAATAGAGCACGACACTTTGAAAAAAAAAGTATTATTATTATCATTATTATTATCATTTTTTTTGTTTGTTTGTTCAGAGCAAAGTACAAAATATTTTTCGCACACATGGCTCTGGGATTATGTTTTTTTTTTCTCACATGTAATTATCGTAATATCGATTTCAAATACTTATCAACATCATCCATATTATTATCATCATTTTCTTCATCATCATCATCATCATTATTAACACCAAAAAAAAAAAAAGCAATTAGCAGTTAAGCTTGCAGATTAAATGTACACAGTGCAGGGGCTATTGAGGGGGCTTGGGCTTCGATGGACAGCACAACAGGAACATTTCTAACCAGTACATGCTATCAACAAGCGACAAGGAAGAGTGACCGAAGGGGTGACGGGGGTCGGGGGCTTGTTTGGGAGACACCAGAAACATAACCTCCAAGCCAAAAAGCCTGAAACAGAGAGGCTGATGGGAAATTGATTAATGTATATGGAATCATGGGATGGCCTCTACTGCATATATATTTACACTGAGTGTATGTGGTAATGTGATGACATCGTGGAAGGACTGGAAGGTTGTACTGGGGTCATCTGCTTTGCCCTGGGTCAAGACCTCCAGCGAATGCAAAAAGAGAAGGGCGGTGTGTGTGAAGGGGGGATGAATCATTCTCCCCTCCCCCCGCGATAATGTTGACCCTTAGCGTAGATGAGATTTGACATCATTCACAGAAAAGATTCTGCTGCTCAGATCCGAGAGAGCGAAGGCCACTGAGGCGTGGCCTGCTGGTGAACAGCCACAGCTTCATCATCATCATCATCATCATCATCATCATCATCATATATATATCACATTCCTCATAAACACCATTAATGTCACAGCATCCACAAATATACAACCATTTTCCAGCACGTGCACACTCAGACAACGATGCGCTCCGCTCGGCACCTTTACATATTTAGCATTCGGTTTTTTTTTCCTTTTTTTTTTTTTTTTTACAATCATCACCACAACAGCTATGAACATCGAAAAGGTGACCTTCGCTGGAGAAGCGGGAGAGGCAGTGGCCAGTGGTTGCCTAAGATGGGTGGAAATGGGATGATGAGCGGGGAGACGGGAAGAGGGGTGATTATAAGATGCAAGAGATGGCTCCTGGGTTAATGCATAATTCTTTTTTTTTTCTTTTTTATTCACAGTGATGGGTTTGTCGTTTAAAGACTCCTTTCCGAGGTGGCGACGCGTTAGACCTTCAGCAGGACGGAGATGGAGAGGCTGAGCCAGAAGATGAGTCCCGAATGGCAGGCGCTTAGCGACACGCTTCCGCCGTACACCGCCCCCGGCCCTGCAGAAGACGGGAAGAGACATGACAATTATATAAAATAAAGGTTACACCTGTCTAATGACTAATGACAGTAAACAATTATCTGTATACGGTTGGGTGAATTCTCAGGAGGGAAGCTATTAATATTGATCATGTGCAAAGAACAATTACAACTACAGCGGAACCCTGGAATACAAATTTAATTCGATTCTTGTGAGTTCTTATGGCGAAATTTCAAAACGCGTTTTCCCATAGGACTGATGTAAACGCAGATAATCTGTCTCAGACACCTACTATTACCAATTTCCAACATTATAATCATATTTTTGCATAATCGTATGATTCCTCTTGGCACTGACTGCTTTAAAAACCAAACAGAAAACCGTTCCCATTTCTTCATGCTACCGTCCTTGATAACATTCTTGGGACCCATGGTGCTATGCCTTCACTAAATCTTGCACAAAAGGCAAAAAATATGTAAGTTCACTTTGAGTTGAGCTATTTACTTAGCCATTAAATTTGCACGGCTCTCTGAAGTATGTGCAACGGTTTGTTCACTCATATGCCAATAATGCTTTGTATGCCGAGTCATATTTCTGTTCTTAAGGTGAAAATTTGTAGAGCCGGGCATTCGTATGCCGAGGTACCACTCTGTTAACTGAAAATTTTAAATTCAGTGGGAATTGTCTCCCGATTTTCTCCCTAATTTAGTGGTATCCAATTCCTCCCCGTCACTAGGGGGCTCCCACATTAAGGTTACTACTACCACTCAGTCGGGAGGGCCAAAGACTATCATGTGTTTCCTCCAAACCATGTGACGCCAGCCAACCGCATCTTTTTGAACTGCTCGCTCATGCACCGTTGGGGGCGGCGTAACACACTCGGAGGACAGTGCTATCCACTCCTTCCACTTGCATGAGCTCACAGACGCCCCTGATTGACTGTAGAGCCGTGATTAATGTGGGAGCACGAAGTACCTCTCATCCCTCCTCTCTGAGAGAGCTCGGCCAATCAGCTCTCTCTAGACCTGTAGAGGTTACAGCATCACCTGGGAATCGAACTTGCGATCTCCGGATGATAGGGTGAGCACTTTACAACTGTGCCACTCGAAACTTTTAAGATCTTTAAATCTGGAAACTAGATGCACTCTAGCTTAAAAAAAAAAAAAAATCTTGGTTAAGCAGCAAATTTCCGTGAAAAACAAACCCTTTAATTAAAGAAAGAGAGCAAACAACCCAGGCTGCACAGTCTGTGTTCGATTCCGGCCTTTGCGTGAGTGGAGTTTGCATGTTTTCCCCGTGCTTGGTGTGTTTCCGCCAGGTACTCCGGTTTCCCCCCACAGTCCAAAGACATGCAGATTAGGCTAATTGATGTTCCCAAATTGCCTGTATTGTATGGATGATTGTGTGAGTGTGTTTATGTGTGTGCCCTTCGATAGATCGTTTTTGAGTGACATACGTATCTCCATCATCAATGATGTATTTAGGTTTTTGGAAAGCTCCTCAAATTAACAATATAGAAAATTTTATTTTCTGAAACATAAAATCCCGGTGCATCTCAAAATGTCTAGTTCCACATCCTCTTAAGTTGAGTAGTTGTTATACAGTATATATCTACTTATTATTTTTTTTTTTAAGCCATGAGATTTTTTAATTTTTATTTTAAGAGAGTAGTATCTCTTCTTTCCTTTAAATACGAAGGACGTAAAGATGAGGAGCTAAAAGGCAGAGCTGAGGGCGGAAGCGACGGCACGAATCAGCCAAAAGATGTATGAGAATGACAGCGAGTGACTCACCGAGGTGAAACTTGTGGAGATAATAGGAGCGAGAGAGAGAGAGGAAGAGAGAAAGAGAGAGAGAAAGAGAGAGAGAGAGAGAGGGGAAAGAGACGGAGAGAGAGATGGAGGACTCACTTACGATGGTAATGTGCAGTAGTGCAGGAGCGAAGGAGGGAGCGAGGGAAATCACTCACTGGGGGCGGTTATGCGAGGAACAGAATGAGAGAGAGAAGGATGGAGGGAGAGAAATCATGGCTTTGTGGCGGAGCGGACAGAACGGCGTGAAAATGGGAGGACGATAAACGACAGAGAGCATAACGGCCCAGTGAATGGAAGGATCGGGAGAAATAAACGGGTAAAAGGAATGAGAAGAAAAAGAGGGCTTAAAAGTACCTGGGGACAAAAGAGACACCATTATAGTTTTTTTTATTTATTTATTTATTTTTGGTGATGCACAAAACGACTAGATTTGATATTAAAGTGTGCATCTTTGTGTGAACACAATCCTTAGCGGGCAAAGGAAGAGGACTCAAAACACAATAGCATATGTGCATGTTGTTTGCCCCGAGGGTGTTTATACACTTGACACCGCACCTTTGTGGATTTATGAATTCAACATTATGCGCTTTCAAGGAGCTTCGCGATTGTCTGGGTGTACTCACTGAAGAGCAGCATGCTGGCGTTGGAGGCCCCTAGGCGGTTGGAGGCGAAGCAGGTGTAGTTGCCGAAGTGTTTCTCAGTGACGTTGGTGAAGAGCAGCAGGGAACGCGTCTTCTCGTTTTTAATCCTTAGCATGTTGTCGGTATCCATCAGTCTGAAGGAAAAGATGCAAGAACATTGGATCACCAAGAACGGTTTCAGTTAATAACCATGAAGATGGCTTTGGTTTGCTTCGAAACAAACAGTTTTGCCATGATGTGGCTTGTGATGCCAGTTTTGCAGCCAATTGGTAATCGAGCAAAGTTGGCTCCATGTTAACTAAAACACATTTCATGTTATAGATTTGCACTTTTGCCAATAAAACAAGGGATCGATTTATACTCGCAATGTCCATGACCCAAATCAGGATGGGTTACCTTTTGAGTTTTCATAAAATCTCAAAATTTTTAAGCTTGTCCATTCTTAAAAGTGCTATGCAAATAAAAATAAATTGAATCAAAGAGTATTCACGTAGAAAACAACACACACAAACAAAAAGTTTTTCAATCTTGCAAAATGTCAACATTATCAAAGTAAATTCTCAAACGCACCATAGTGCTAAATATACTGTACATCATCTCACATGTATGTTCTTTTCTGTTTATTCTGAATAATCACCAGGATCCACGGATGTCTTAGCAAATAACATCCCAGGATTAAACTATGAACGTTTATATTACGTCAGAATTAGGCAGCTTTCACATTAGGCACATTAGGCAACGAATGCACCGCTGACTTCACTTCATCATCAGAAGTGAATCTTCGTCCTCGTAGTGATGCTTTCGGAGGACCAAATTAGTAAAAGTCCAATGAAGCGAGATCGAGAACACTCAGGATTGCCCGCACTCTTGACACTGAAAAACTAAATCTTTCCAGAGTGTCGACAGTGTGGTCAGATGTGTGCATATGAGCAAGATATGCATGACGCACTTGGATATCGGTCCTCTGAAGTTTAGGCTTCAGGTCTTCAATAAGAATCTCACTGTAACGAGCCCTGTTGATTGTTGAACCTTTTTCCTGATAATGTTCCAATACTGGCCTTTGAGAACCCCAGAAAACTGTAAGCATAAATTTTCCAGCTGATGGTTGACTTTTGAACTTGTTCTTGGTCGGTGATTAAAGATGCTTCTCTGATGTCTACTCTCATGTTTTTTTCTCTATAAGAAAAGTTCACCTTTCTTAGAGAATTTTTGCAGTCTTCTCTGTGTCAGGTAGCTCCTACTGTATTTAAGTGTGATAAACCACAGTTAAGTTATTTTTTAACAAGGGGGGCAATTACTTTTTCACACAGGGCCATGTAGGTTTGGA
>JAQQZS010000019.1:3949759-3963559 GCA_030068045.1 Platyallabes tihoni | reverse complement strand
TAGGGGTATTAGTAGTTAACAGATTATGGGCCAAACTTCGCTGAGTGATGATGGTAGAATAATTATAAAGGTCTTAAAAACAGCATGCATGAGGAATCACAAAGGAGTTTTAATTTTCTGCAATGGAAAAGTACTCGAACTAGTTACTTTTATCAGAATACGTTTTAATGGCAGTAATTTCATAATGTAATTAGTTACTTTAAAAAGTAACTTCCCTCAATACTGACTATGATGAATACTATGATACTATGATGTGAGCAAATCAGTTCCTCTTCCTCAGCCAGAGACCCAGTGGATAAAGGTTAAGTTATGACTGATTGGAGAAAGTTGTTCCCAGGAAGTTTACTTTCCTTAAAAATTTCCTTCCTGGAAATACGTCACATCCCCAAATGTCACCTCCTCATGTGGAAAACATGCTGAAAAGGAATATACAGTATTTATTCTCACGAGAGAGAAACAATCAGATCAAGTGTGTATATGGCTATAATTTACCTACTCATCAGATTTTCAGAAGTTTACATGCGTTCTCATTCTCATTGATGATTATTTTAGAATGATGCAGAATGCTTTCCCTCCTCCTATGATTTCTACTTTCACTATTACTCCTACATCTCCTCCTCCTCATTATCCTTTTGCTCCTCCTCCTCCTCCTCCTACTACTACTACTATTACCACTAATAATAATAATGTCCCAAATAAAAAATGTGTCATTCAACTTGTTAGCTTAGTATAAAGTCAGCTTATATTTATTATCTATTCATTAGCCAGTCGGGGGTTTCTGCTTCTTCTTTTTTACATTGTCATCATCTCATCATCATGCCGCGTTATACTGTGTGTATAGGAGACATGGGGCACGAGACAGGGTGCCAATTCATCACAGGGCACACACACATGCTCGTTCACACACTACGGGAAATTTAAGAATGCCAATTAGAGTGCTAATCTGCACATCTTTGGATTGTCAGAGGAAACCGGAGGAAACCCACCAAGCAAGGGGAGAACATGCAAACTCCGTGCACACAGACTCGAGGTGGGTGCAAGACGACAGTGCTAGCCACTAAGACACCTTGCCGTCTTCTTCTTTCCGTTTGATCTTATTTTTCTTATATAACTGTATTATTTTTAATGAATTAATATTGCTGATCATTTGACTGTAGTGTGTTGACTAGACAATACAGCGTAAATTCTCTCTCTCTCTCTCTCTCTCTCTCTCTCTCTCTGTTGTTGGCAAAAACAGTGACAGTTGTTTTGATTTATTGCATTTTCAGGCAAATTAATGACCCAGCTCTGGGGATCTCGGCCTTAATTAATAATAAATCCATGATTACTATCAAACACAGTTAAAGCTGTTTGATTTAGTTATTACAAGTCAGTTAAATCGAACAAGTTTAATCCAAAGCGTCAATAGGTTCAAACAAGCAGAAACACTCAATATAAATCAAACTAGGGATTGAATGAAGTTGGGAAAAGTGCTGTCCGTGTGATAGAAAAAGTTAAGAATGTATTTTTCAACAAATATTTGGATAAAGTTTATAAAATTATCCAATGAAGCAGGTTGATGAATTTATTAATATATTTATTTATTCCGGAGTTTGAGAAGCCCGGCTCCAAATAGTTTAGTACCTCCAAAGAATACGTTATGAAAATATTCCCAATGCAGCCACTGGAGCAAATGTTCAGGGATCTGTATCGGGAATGTACGCTCAGGAAGAAAATCATTGTTAGAGTGCTGGCATTTAGATGTCGTTTGACTTTTTGTTCAATTTTTGTGTGCATGAGTGCGGTGCATTGGAATGAGCTTCTGAACTCCTCCGTGCCATGGTGCGGCACTTTTGAATAATTCGCTCTTGTTTTAGTGCTCAGTGCTCAGTGACAGTGAAAACCGAGGCCATTGACAGAGAAGAGCAGAGCTCATACCACACAGCCATATGTCAATTTCTCCGCTCGGTTTCTGCGGTGCGAGAATACCCGTCACTGACGCAGAGGCTTAGTAAACTGAGACTCGGCTCAATATCTTTCACGGTGTGAATGCACATCCCTCGTATTCATTCGCACCGCTCTACTTTCCGACACTGATAAATGAAACTAGTTGTAGGTATTATCTGTCTTGCATTGATCCGGAGCTGATGAAACAGTATAAAGGCTCATTTTTGTACACCAGGGGTTTGTTGGATCCATCTGTTGGTAAGAGAGAGGGAGGAAAGAGGAAGGGGTGGAAGGTTCGCTACCCCAGGAGCCTGCGGCTGTCAGGATAATGCAGCACTACGGCAGTCGTGCCTAGAACAAACGTGAATTACCTTGGGGAGCTGAAACTAGATAGCACCTGCTTAGGTGAGAAGCCTCGGGGTCGAGAGAGAGAGAGAGAGAGAGAGAGAGAGAAATAGAGCAGAATCACAGCATGGTACCCTGAAAGTGAAAGACAGAATGGCATGTGAGAAACCGTCTGCATTTCCTTTAAACTCAGTGCTGTCTGTCAATTCAGACTGTCTGTATTATTAGATGAGGATGGTGAGCAGAACATGATGTCACCATAGAGTATAGATGCAGGTGTACTGAACATCATACCAGCATACATATTTAACACCACAGGCCCTGAATCAGTGGCTGCTCCGGAGCTCTGGAGTACCCCGATATTTCAAATACACCACCCATTGGGTCATGTTGTCGCCCCCAGAGTTCAACCCTGACCTCAGCTCAGACTGTCTAGAGTTTCACATGTTCTCCATGGGGTTCCCCATCCTAAACAAATGGAAGTAGATAGATTGGCTATTCTAGTCGGGGTCTCCATCATGATTCATGGACTGTTTTCTCATAAAGGATTAGTTCTTCCACCTTGTGTGCTCTAGGATAGGCTTCATGATCTGACATATGTAGACCAGGATAAAGAAGTTAATGAAGAAGAATGAATTTAAATACCTCACATTGGTCTGTACATTATAGGGCACCTGAGAAAAATCTGATTCAAGCTTTTCTTTGTAGGGCAAGTAAGGACAAATGAGGGTGTGAACATGATGACACATTGAAAACTAGCTAACAAGTCTGTCATACGATATCACATTAGGTTAGCAAGCATTTTCAATCAAGTTTCCGGGCAACTCAGCATTTCCCTGGTGGTCTAGCTAATAAATTTATCATTCATATGTCATACTATCCATTGTATTGCCAGAGAAACTGGACTACACTTTCAGAATGGCAGTGATGCAAAGCGGTCGAATGTCGTTCAGTATCAAGAAGACATGTTTGAATGGAAAAAAAATTCTATTATTTGTCACATGAACCTTACAGCACAGTGAAATAATTTTTTTGAATATCCCTGTTAGGAAGCTGGGGTCAGAGCACAGGATAACAGGTCAACCAGGATACAGCACCCTAGGATCAGATAGGGATAAGGGCATTGCTTAAGAGTTCAAGAGTGGCAACTTGGCTGTGCTGGGGATTGAACCCCCGACTACCTGATCAGTAACCCACAGCCTTAACTGTTTAAGCCATTACCGCTCTGATTTCTGAGCACCATAGCCAAAATAGTAGCCAAAGACTGGCTGCTATGAAGGGTGTAGGAAATTTTGATGACATTATGATTCCCCTGTTCCAGCATGCAAACCCCTTATTAATTCCTTTGGAACGGGATGTTCAGGTTTCCGCGCAATTTTGGTCATGTAGTGTATGCGTACAGCATTTGTTGAACGTGTTTAGCTTGCAAAGACTTAGCTTAAGAGCTTGGAACAAAGACCACGGGGGTAGAATAGCCGACTGGCTGGCAGAGCGTTGGCACAGTTTCTCAGCATTGTGCTCAATTTGCACACTGCTACACCGTTGCTTGTGTTTTGCTCCCGGACTTGGCCACTGTCGAGCTTCTCGGCCATTGACCGGGTCATATTTCAGCAGTGCTTTTGTCTTTGCCATTGAACGAGTCTTGTGTTGCCAATACGGTCCGATGACGAAATACAGGAGCGCCTCTGTAATTCACACCAATCAACCCACCAGCCATCGAGCCTTTATTTTCCTGTTCACAGGAAACGATGCAGCAGTTTTCTGCAAAATGCATGTTTTTTCCTGAATCATCACCAGAAGGCGAAGGATGTCATTGTTTTTTTTCCCCGCCTTTTGAAAGCAAAGTGCCATTAAAAGAGCTGCAATCAATAGATGGCTATTTAAATTAACTTTTAGAACCTGGAGGAGTTGGGATCGGGTGAGAGAGGCACAGCGCTCGTCTCACGAGAGTCGTGTCACTTACAGGTTTCAGATAGATTGGGTCTGTGTAGGATTAGCTCATGGCTGTACGCATCAAGCATGGTGAGATGCTACAAATTCTAAATATGAAGACAATCACTCTCTTACTCATTCATTCGCTTATCATGTACAGGGTCATGCAATGCCTGGAGCCAACCCCAAGGCACTCAGGGCATGAAGTAGGGTACACCCTGGATGGAATGCCAATCCATTGCAAGGCGCCCAAGCACATTCACTGTACTCGGAATTTAGAAACACCAATTAGCTTATTTTGCATGTCTTTGGACTGTGGGGAGTAACCAGAGTACCCAGGGGAACCCACTAAGCATAGGGAGCTACCAGTGTGCTAACCACTACGCCATCTTTCCACCTGAAAGCAATCATTGTTTCAAATATTCCACATATTAAATATTTTTGTTGGTAGCAATTTGGTAACACCAGAGACCACAGTATAAGACATCTAACTCACTCACTCACTCACTCACTCACTCACTCTCACTCATCTTTATACCGCTTTATCCTGGATTCAGGGTTGCAGGGACCTGGAGCCTATCCCAGGATGCTTAGGGCACGAGGCAGGGTACACCCTGGATAAGGTGCCAATCCATCGCAGGGCACACACACATACACACACTCACACACTCATTCACACACTACGGGCAATTTGGGAACGCCAATTAGCCTAACCTGCATATCTTTGGATGGTGGGAGGAAACCGGAGTACCCGGAGGAAACCCACCTCTCTACTGGGAATCAAACCCGGACCATGGAGATGCAAGGAGACAGTGCTATCCACTACATCACTGTGCCGCCTATAAGACATCTCATACTGTACAATTCCAGTTTATTACATCAACTGTAGCACATCAGGTAACCCAAGAGACAATTCTTTTAAAAGAATGAAACAAGAGTATACCAGAACAGGTGCATTTATATTAACCTGTGCTTTGTGTTGCGGTCAGAATTAACATCAGAGCTGCTGGAAATTTTAAAAAGTCATCCTCTGAATGAATTTGTCAAAGTCATACAGTATGAGGTATATGTATGATATCGGTGTTTTCACTTAGCTTCTTTAGAAGAACCCGTTTCACTTTCTCGTCTTGCACGCACACACACACCCGACGAGCATCTTACGTGTGAAAAATGCCTGCACATTTATTACTTCATTTATGAAATGTATTAGAGGATGTACAGTTATATATATATTGGAGGATGTCTCTTTAGCACTGCATCCTGTATTCGAAACGACTCGCTGAACTGCCGGCTGTCAGCGTTTTTAATTTAAAAGTTGCCCATATGCAGTATTATGGGAATGATGGAGTGGGTAGCGTCCAGACGATCTATAAATCAAGCCTGTGAAAAGGTGTATGATCCATTGTGTTCATTTTTTCCCTCTTTTGCCAGTGGCTAATATAAGTGGCAATTTCTTTTGTGTCAGATTTGTTCATATTCATGTCGAGTATTCAGCGAGACATTGCCATTTATTGGCATTCCAGTGGTATTCACTCAGGCTGTAATCAAAAGCAGACGACACCTGGTGAACACCTCATCTGCTTGATTACATAAAGAGCTCAGACATAAGTGAGTCTCGGCGGTGTTCTAACATCTATGTCAGCTCTCGGGTTTACAAAAGCTCTTTTCTAAATTAATTATTTTATTTATATTTCCAAAAACTTGCATAATGCAGTCCAAACAGCTTAAAGCAGTGCCATGCTAGGTGATTCTTAATCGCGTGCAGATCTTGAAAGAATGGTGCACTCTCCGAGGTGTGAAGCGTGCACGCTCGGGCTCCGAACATAAATAAAACAACAAGCCTCGGCTCCTGAATGCCAGTCACGCCTCTAAAGAAAGAAAGAAAAAATCCATCAAATGAAAGCTGTAATGATTTAGTCATGTTCCTGCTTCAGAGTCAAATCAGGGGCTGTGTCACAACACTGTCGACACACGTTTGGGCCTCATCGATCAAAAAGCGTTTCCGTGATTTCTGACGCTCGCAGAGAAAGAGAGAGAGAGATTAACGTCCCTGACATCAGAAGCCTTAGGGCTGCCTTCCAGCAGCTCGTCTAATCAGTTATCGGACACGTGTTGTCTTTTGAAAGTGGAAGATTTCGGTCGTGGTCGAGTCTGTAACAACATCTATCCCGATCTGTAAACTCATCTAACCCTCACGTGCTATTCAATGTTTAGAAGCATTAATATTTAAAACCTTATTGGTAATTAAAATGCTCCAATATCTCATCTTCGTCTCAGTGATTACTAATAGGAAAAAACAAGTCCAAAGGAAACAATGTCCCTAAAATTGAAATTTTATGCACAAACCCCATCATTTGAAAATCATTCCATTATAATTTTACAGTTTCCTTAAAACTTAAACCCGATGGCTGTGATCAAGTCCGAGCGTACAGGTTCTGTCTAGTAGCTACTGGTCAGGGTTGGCTGGATGTGCCGTGTCTGTTCCCGTTTCTGTGTGCGATCTCATCGCTGACACCGAGGCCGCCTCTAATTCCCCAGCTTATCTGAGCACACACGTTTGACAAGACTCGCTCGCAGTTCGGATCCCCACGGAGCGGCAATCGGAGAGAGGCGGGGACGAGAAGGGAGGTAGGGAGGAATAAGAGAGGCCCCGCGGGCCGGAGATAAAAACCGGCTGGAAGTGACTGACTGACAATTTTGTACAGATGTGTCACAGAAAACCAGATCTTTAGTCACCTGCCAGGCTCAAAGACCCAACTGTAGCTTCGTCTGTCTCACTCTCTCTCTCCTTCTCTCTCTTCCTTGTTTTCCCCTATCCATCCCCTCTGGAACAGAGGATGGCATCATCTCCATTCTGCTCCCCCTCAGAAAGTTAATGAATTTCAGGCACTTATGCAGACACAGATGGAGTCACAGGCTGTGGAGAGAAGGTAACATGAGTGCTTTCTCTCTCTCTCTCTCTCCATCTCATGTCCCGGTTCACCAAAATCAAATGGCCCATCCTTCCATTTCCCCTCGCTTTTCCCATTCTGCAAGCTACAAGCTCTGTGACTCTACGTTTGCTCTCAGGCCATTTTGCACTCTTAGTCTCATGACACTTTTTTCACTCCTCTCTCTCCACACATTCTTTCATCCCTGCTCTCTCTCTCTCTCTACCCCCTCCCTCTTCATGCTCATTCCTTTATCTTGCTGTAGTTAATTGCAAACCTCTGTTCGTTCCTCCTAGGCTTAAAACGTAGCTCTCCCAGAAGACCGGTGAACATTGAGGAAGTTTCTTATTTAAATGTCACACTATTTCTCACCCTCTTTCATTTCGTCTTTCAAACGCAGTTCTGATTTTATGCGTCTTCGTCAGTCAGCTCCAGCTCCACAGCCTTTCAATTATCAAAACAAAATTAGACGGAGTCAGAAAGGTTAAATCTGTATCTCTGCGAGGAAGGGAGCGTTTCGCGGGTCATAAAGATGGCTGAAAGGTGCAGCAGTGGCGCCCCCTGCTGAACCCCGTGCCAGTGGGCAGTGCAGCGAGGGATATGTGGTTAGGACGACAGCCGTGGCCTTTTAGCAGCAGGTCTGCAGAACTCCCAGCAGGCCCAGAGTAAACAGAATCTCCGTCTATCTAGCTTCCTCTCTCTATTTCTCTCTTGCACTCTTCCCCATTCCCCTCCCTCGCCCGTTCTGTCTCTGAAGAAATGGAGGTTGATCATTGCAGTATTTGTTGGCGCCCCTGCTAATCTGCACAGCATTAATAATTGATCAAGCCCTGCAAGCTGTTCTCAGCTTCTCCCCCTTCTTTCTCCCAGACTATTACTCCTAGACTAGGCCAAAAGTCTGAGTCCAACAGCAAGAACGACTTTTCTTTTCATCATTTATCCAAACCGAAATCCAAAGTTTATTTAATCTGGGACGTCTAATTGAAGGTTTTGATTTTAGCTGTTTGAGAAATCTCAGTGTAAAACCCATGTGAAAAGTCAATTCATACTCCTTTTTCTTACCCATCACCTGAAATCAACCTAATTACAGTGCTACACTCCTTTCCCATCCCTACTGCATTTAGAATAAAATATACTTTTGTGGCATATATTATTAATATGGAACGTAATGGTGCGTACCATCTGTATGATGCAGCCCACAATGTCATACTGTATATCAGCAAGACATACTGTATGAAAGAGATATAATGCGATCAAAAGCTGCATTGATGCAATACAGCGCAATCCAACATTTTTCAAAGCGCGCTAGTGAAAGATATTGTAAGACTGCCGAAAATGGGCCTGACAAATACAGAGACCACACTCCTAAAGGCATAAATGTAAAAGCATTTTCACTGGTACTAACAGATACAGAGGCCATGTCTCTCCCAGGAACTTTGAAGACACACCTACTTCACTGAATAAAGAAGTCACGCTATGCCAGGAACCGAAGATTTAGAAGGAATGCCTTGTTCAGAACCTGGGGTTGTGGGGGTATACTTATTTACTAAAGACTGACAGATATTGAGGCCAAGCCTCCTTCATTTGAACTTAAAGGGAATAATGGCACACTTTCATAGATAGATACACAGGCCATGTGATGTCCACAGAAATGAAAGACATGGACAACACACATTCACCTATACAGACAGATACAGAGGCCACTACACTTTCTTGTTTTGGTCTGACAGTTGGACGGCATGGTGGCGTAGTATTTAGCACTGTCGCCTCGCACTTCCAGGGTGCGGGTTTAATTCCTGCCTTGGGTCTGTGTGCATGGAGTTTGAATGCATTTTCTCCCTGTGCTTTGTGGGTTTCCTCCAGGTACTCCGGTTTCCACCCACAATCCAAAGACATGCATATTAGGCTAACTGGCATCCCCAAATTACGTGTATGTGTGTGTGCTCTGCGATGGATTGGCACCCTGTCCAGTGTGTACTCCACCTTGACCCTGTATACAAGATAAAACAATATAGACATTTAGTGAGTAAGTTATTGTAACAGAACAGCTTTAAGCTCATCCCGGAGGAAAGACTCAATCAGCACCACGGACAGCACGGAAACGCTCCACAAAGGGATGGGGCATTAACGGCGGCGAATCATTCACCATCTACCTGTCAACTGCTCTCACCCCACCCCGCTGAGAAGCCACCTGCGTACCGGCAGCTCCGATTCCTCGGCACAACCTGTATCCACCTCTCTCTCTACTTCCGTCAAGAGCAGACACCAAGCAAGCACTGCTGCACCATGTCACTGACTGTGTGTTTTTTCACCATTCACCTGGATCACAATAAAAATCACCTGCACTGTTTGTACCACAACTCTGCCTTTATGTGTCTATGATTCTCTTGCCCCATACGAGCTTTAAAGTTATACAGGCCACATCTCCCCTACAGGAACACAATGTCATGAAAGTCAAAAATTTTCTGAGGCCAACTTCACAGAAGCTAACATTATGGAAGACTTGGACTGATAGATATAGGAGCTTTACAAAACAGTATAACATTCAGACAATAAAATAACCTTTCCAGCCATAAAAATAAAAGAAGATTAACCAAACACATTAATGGTCAGAGTCATAAGGTAACTAAGTAAATGTTACTGTACTTAAGTACAGTTTTCACATACAGTATACTGTATGTACCTTATTTGAATTGTTTTATTAGTGGATACTTTGTTTCTTTTACTCCACTACATTGACAAATGACAAATATCTGTACTTTCTACTTCACTACATTCATGCACGGTGTTGGCTTACATAACCACAGTGCTGTTTCACATTTGAATTGGCTACCTGCTGACTATTGCATGCTTTGCCTTCCCTCTATTAAAAAGCTCAATCATGTAGCAGGTGTAAGTGAAAGTAAGTGTTTAGTATTTTTCTCAAGTGCAAATGTAAATGAAAGACTTCTGCTTTTGATTTCTTTTTATTTTTTTACCTATTGCATTTCTACCCTTACTCACATACTGTCCTTTACATACGAATATTCACATGTTAGATCACATGTCTGGTGTACATTGTAACGATTCTACAAAACAGGGACAAAATAATGGAATGTGTTTAGTTTTACAGTATACAATGTATAGTCAATTGTGTTAGCATCCTAGTACCTGGACAATGCTTTTGGACTTGTGAACTCTCGGAACAGAACTCGTTTGTATGTTGGGGACTTACTGTACAAGATTTGTGTATTTTGCCCACTTCTGGGAATGGTTAACAAAACATTTCTTACAGTATGTAGCTTGGATGCAAAACTTGGTTGCAAATGTATATTTTAGAAAGACTTCTTAATGAATGGCAAGTCTCGCCATATCTTTCAATCCGACCGTAACCACTATTTTAGTTGTGAAGCTTCTCTTTCTTTTCACTTATTTGTCTTTTCTAACCCTTTAACTTTCCTGTGCTGTCAAAATCCAAAAATTATTTCTGTGCAGTTTTTCAGACATCATTGTGATGTAATGTCTCATGTTTGTAACTTGCATTTGAATTTCTGTGACCTTGGGTGAAGCACACAGCTCAGGTCAAGATGCAACAATCGACCTACACCTGATTTACGGGGGATATAACAACGTACACATGCTGGGCAGAAACATGTTTCAACAGAGTAATGGAGGCTTTTTATCTCTTAATAGAGTCACCATCCGTTAAAAGATAAATGGCACGCCTCTACTTTTCTTCGTCCCGTCTTATTAACTATACTCATTAAATTTTGCACAGAAGGTCCATACTATTTTAATACCACAATGCTGTGAGCAATTCATTTCCAATATGTTGAATACTTTTGACATATTTTGCCTGGAGGTGAATAAAATGATGTGTCTTAATTTGACTTTGGGCGAGATAAGCAGAGGGGCTCAGGTGGTAAATGCGCGTCAAGAAAAACATTATCTAGTGCCCTGGGGTTGTGAAAAAGACACCTCAAGGTGTTTAAGCTGGGCGTTTTTATGCATGCATTGTTGATAATGACAAGCGAAGAAGAGAGAAGGCGTTGTGAAAGCCTCCACTGCAGAACCAGCAGCACGAGCCAGCACTTGGCAAAGCATCTGGCTGCCAAACATCCCGACCTCTACAAAGCCTGCTTTACACTTGTGAGTTTCTACAATTATCAAAATGTTTTATTGAGAGTTTAACAGCTCTTACTTCAGGGAAGCAGGAAACTATACTTTTCCTGTGTAGTGACTTACGGCACCCGAGACACCACATTTGCATCTTCGTGATTGCGGTCACAAATGAGTCTCATGATTTTTCTAAGAGCATAATAAAATAGTGGTGTTGAAAACAAAGAGAGGTGTTGCGCATGCAAAGCAGCAGAAACTGGAATTATGAATTAATGCTGATTAACGGGGCGTGCACGTCGCACGATCTGTATTTCCCTCCGTTCCCTGCTCCTTGATTTGTGCATTAAGGAGCACTATTTTCGTCAGCATTGTTTTTTTAATGCATGTTTGTGAAGGATCTCATGTCTAAATCTAAAGATTTGCGCTTCCTGGAAAAACTTTATCTCCCCAATGCTTCTGTGGATAATTTTACATGGACATACCTAAGAACTGCTTCTGTGATCACAATACGCACATACTAACTATCCTTTCAACACTCTTAGAACTGTTCTTCTGAGTATACAAGTGTAAAACAGTAACTACTGTATTTAGATATATATATAACATTTCAGTGTAATTCCAGAAGAGGATGAGTTTGAGTCTTATTTTTCCCTCCTCATGTGCTCAATAATCTCTGGTTTGTTCATCTGGGATCTCAATCTACATTTGGATTCCTGTATAGCTGCATTGCAACAGTGTCTAGTATTAAATGATCTATAAATGATTTATACCATATATCACTAATAAAGCAGTGTGGCTCAGATGTTGGAGGATCTGGGTTGCCAATCAGAGTTTCGAAAGTTTGAGCCCCACCACTGGGTTGCCGCTGTTGGTTTCTTGAGTAAGACCTTTAACCATATGTTTATACACAAATAACTCCTCCGTTGCTGGTCCAAAAGTATGGACAAGAAAGGGGAGGGTTGGGCATTGGGCATGCCCACTATTGAAACAACAGAATTTGTTGCATTTGCATTTGGCAGACGCACCTGGTATTGTTATCAATGTCAAAAATTCTGGTATCATGACAACCCTACTGATATTTTTTCTTCGTTCCATTCATTCATCTTCACTAAGCACTTCATCCTGGTGGATCAGGAAACCTATTACCACAGTGAAGCACTTTGTTCAAGGTGGAAATATAGTCTGGATGGGATGCCGGTCAATCAGTGTGCATCATCCACACACATTTACACACTCATTCACACCAATGGGGTAGCCAATCCATTTGTTTTTGGCAGGTATCCATTGAAGTCAGAGGAAACCTCAGGTTTGACAGGTAAATGAGACCATGGTGCTCTGAGATGGGAAAAACAACCCCCTGCACCGCCATGCTGCCTATACACCAGTGGCAAATATAGTCAGAGTTTCCTGAACTGCAGTAGTCCATGGATCTCCCCAGATATTTTTTTAAGGTGTATCGAGCTGGGAGAACAAAAACATGGACTATCTTTAGTTTCTAAAGGACCACTTTGGCAGACACTGACCTAGACTTACAACTCCAGGACATTTTTCATCATGTTGTTTCTTATTTAAAGCATCCCACTACGCCTGTTCAGGGGAATGATAACGTGCCATGGGGCGTCAATATCTCCATCCACTTCTCCACACAAAATAATTCTGCCACGGTGCTGCTCTTGATTTATGGCGCTGAGAACGCTAGCTAGACCGCTCTGAAAGTGGATATCCCCCTACGGGATGAGTGCATGACCGTCACAGGAGCCATTCAGCATTTCGTCCCTGGACACATTGTTCAAAGCACTGCAGTGTCCATTATTCATATGTGTACTGCCAACGAATACTGCACACAGCTACCCGTATGACCCACATGCACCAACACACTTTTTACGACCACATAAATATGCTCACATGTGCATACTGCAGTGTCATAAATTCACTATGAAGCAATCACCAAGGCAGCGTAAACACATCGAGTCCCCTCCCTTTCTACGTTTCCCTGCTCCGCACGAACAACAAAACCTGTGCACAGATGTAAGGCGGAGGTGTGTATACGTGTCACGCTCCATTAATGAACAGAGGTATCAGGAGTGAAGGAAGGATGGAAGGATGGAGTGAGGGAGGGTCCGCAGGTTAGTGTGGGACGACGATGTTTGAGAGAGGGAGTCGTGGATGCAGCACTCTCGCTCTCTCATGGGAGGAGAGATTTGCCACCGTAGCGTTAAGGTGGAAACGAGCAGCCAGTCTCTATTAGATCAAAGGAGGCAATGAACTCTAACAATCTGATAATGAGATTATCCTGTTAGTGGTCAGTTGGCCTTTTATGACCAAATGAGACAGTATAGTGAAATATTGATGCTTGGGAATCATGAGCCATATAAATACAAGGGCATTTTATTCAGACTTCAGAGATAACTACGGACTTAAGCGATGAAGCAATTAACTGTCAGTTTCTTTCCTTTATAATTTTATATACTGTATGAATGGAGCATTCAGAATGAATGCAACCATGGGGGGGCGCAATCCAGTGTCTTCTTGTGCCAGTCCCAAGTCTGGATAAATGCAGAGGGTTGTG
>JAQQZS010000019.1:3906068-3923219 GCA_030068045.1 Platyallabes tihoni | reverse complement strand
CCTCAACACCATATTATTCTGCTATATTATTATGTTATGTTATGTCATGTTCGTTGCACTGTCACTTTGTTGTTGCTGTTCATGTTTTTAATTTCCTGCTTTCATGTTTTGAATTTTCGGTTTATAGTTATGATTTATATAATGCATTTACAAATTAGATTTCTATGCTCCTTACTTGATTCTTTCTTTTTTTCCCCTCATTTACTGTACGTTAAATTGACCCTGATTTGCCACCATACTACTCGCTGCATAACTTAAAAGAATTACGCTGGCCGAATCTCTAATTATCCAATCAAAGCCTATTTTTTGATTCATAATGTACTTGAGAGCACCAGAAAATGCAATAAAGCAGTGAACACAGAAAGTGTATTTTTAATCAACATTTCAGTTAATCGGTGTTTGAGATGTTATTATTGTATTTGTGACACTTAGCCCGACTACAAAGAGGGCCAAAAAAGCAGATGAGTCCATGAGAACACTGCTCGCTGAAAGTCTCCTGAAAGGATGAGCCTGTCCCTCTCCTGCCTGAGCTCATTTTAATCAGCAAGGGGCCGAGGTCCACCGGCTTGTCTAAGGTAATCACCATCAGGGGCCGTAAACTGCCGCTAATTGAATGCTCTCCTCATTGTCATGCACGATGGCATGCCGCCTCCTTGCATGGCTCTCCTCGCGCTGGCCTCTTCAGTTCAGCGCTGTCTCTCTGCGCCTATCTCAAGTCTCCCAACATCATTTTTTTCCCACAGATAGAGGAAGAATGGCGGCCTTGTTTAGAGCAGCTACTTTTGCTCAGGGAATCTGGTGGAAAAGGAGGTCAAGTTGTAGGAGGAGGTGAGGGAGGGTGTTTTTAGATTCCGAGTTCATCACTGACACAGTTTGAGTCGATTCTGTTCCTGCCAGTCTCTCCGCACAACCGCTTCGTGTGTTTCCAAGGGGGCAAGGAAAACGCCTTGCATGGTGGACCTTTCTGGCTTCCCATTAACATATAGAGGAGCTAATTCAGCGCGAGCGAGGACGAAACCACCAGGTTAACACGAGGCGACAAGGGTAGGTTTACCCAGACGACACCTAGGGGAAGAACAAAGCTTGAGCTACTTTTTACTCAAAGACAACTCCCTACAGCACCAATTACAAAACAAGGTCATCAGTCTAGTGCCTTGTGCTCTTCATTTATAATTCAGCCACGTATCAAATCTTCTTATTCATAGTAACACGCCCAAGCGAGACTTGCATACGCATACAGTGGTGCATTTATCACTGATGGCATTGTGCATGGCCATAATTAATCTGTGTGCACTGCTGCGCTAATAGCTACTCTCACCTGCACCCTCTGTACACACCACCTCTGGCACTTGCCTAACAAGGTCAACACCTTCACCATTACATCAGGTTCTGCAAGGCCCTGGAGCGAGAAGCAGAATCCAACCATGCTTCCTTATTGATTATTTTCTTTTTCCGTTCTTTTTTTTTTCCCCTCACAATTTTCACCTGGCTGCTTCAGAGAGCTGTAATCATTCTTCACAGACCCCCCTAGCTTCCCTCTCATCCCCCCTGGTGGCAGCTGTTGCTCAGTGAACCATCTGGAAAGGCACGAGAGAGAGCCCTCATCACCCTCTGCCCCTCTTCACAGCTGGCAAAGAGATGGAGAGGGAAACAGTGAGTTGAAGGAAGAGCATTAGTAAGATGGAGAACTAAAAGACGTAGCAAGGAAGTTTTTCTTCGCTATTAATTAATATTATTTCATTTAATTAAATCTTCTGGGGTAAAATTACTGGAGTCTAACAGAAAGAACAATGTTGGTGTTTCTGGGGGGGGGGCGGGGCTTGGCTTTTTTTTATTTTATTTTTTTTAGAAGTTTTGTTTCAGCCAGTTTAAGTCAGAAGGGACTATATTAAAAATGGAAAAGATAATACGAGTTATAAGACTGTGCTTACATCAGCTACCCAATTCACCCCAAAAACAAAACTGTTTTTTTTCTTACTTAGACTCATTTATCTTTAAATTAAAAAATGATCAAAACAGAACATATCAAGCAATATTTTTGCATTTCTTATATGAAGCATGTTCAAGTCAAACTGAGACTTTTGATTGTGCAGAATAACAGAACACCATTATGAGAGCAAAAATGCCCTTTATTTCTTTATATAATCCCCTGCTACACTAATAGGAGTGCACTTATAGGACAGTTGAAGTTTTCTCAGTGATCAGACTGTCTGCTTAACGTCTGAAACGCTGGCCTCCCAGGAACTCCTTAAATGGCCCAAACATATAAAAATCACTTTGTGTACGGTGCAAGTGGTGCTGATGCGTTAATTTTCTAAGATCAGTCATTCCACTTGCTGAATATTTATGGGAACAACTGCAGTGGGCTCGCACTTCGGGATCGTCATTCACGAATGTGCAGCTGTCTTTAAAACATTTGCACCATTCGAATGTTATCATAAGAGTATCATCACCGTACTGTGCTTGATGTTGTCTGTAATTTTTTTGCTTTATTTTATTTACAATAAATTTCAGCATCTATTTTATTTAGCATTTTTCAAGTTTGAAAGCTCGAAAGCTCCTTGGATCTCCTCGTCTGTACTGTGAGCTCTAAATGTGAGGTAGGAATACACACTGAATGCCAGGACAATTTATTAAGATCGATGCTGGTATTTTGGGTAAGACTGCAGTCTGAAGGCCAGGTTGGGTGGAGAACCATATTTAAAACAGACAACATCTAATTAATACCTTGTGCTTTCTAAATGAGAGCAATCAAGTACACTTAAACAACAAATGTACCACACTTCTGTCCCCACTTGAATACATACGTAAGCAAGGTTTTGACTCACACATTCAAAAATATCCTACTTCACAACGATGTTGAATTCTCAAATTGAAAGTGTTAATTAATGTACTATATTAGCAGCTTTTGACTATTGTGCGAATGAATGCGCACACTCCATTACATCAGTGTTTCTATAGTAACTCCCAATTCACAGGGACTGGTTTGACATAACCTACCGATGTACAGATGTATGACTGTTGATAGAGAGAAGTTTTCTATAACAAGCAGCCATATTCCTTTATGGAAGGAGTCTTCGATGATGGAGATTTGTCTCTGACAACATTTATAGATAAGGTTGTAACTCTAAGTTAAGTTTTCTGTCACAGGAAAGTTTTCAGGATAGAAGGATTCTGTGCTTTGTGGTTTCTCAGTAACAAGCTGCATTATTTTTTCTTACCTTCAAGAGAGACGAAAAGAGAGGCAGGCGTGGGGAAGGATGTTTTTTTGATCTTAACGTACAGTACAGTAAATCATTACAGATCTGTACAGTAACTCATCTTGGAAACATACAGAAAATTTTATGTTGTTTATGTTGAGTAAAACACAAGACATATATTGAATAAAAAGTGAAAATGAATACAAGATCATAAATACCATCATACCGACCTGTTTCCTACTGTATAACACTGTGTATTTTATTTTTCACTTAATTCCATTCACAATTCCGTAATTCTTGGATTTACTCTCGGGTTAGTGCGTAATAAGCAACAGATCCAGTATCACATATTTTTTTTATCCCTCCAGTTTGAAACCATGTAGGCAAACGCTTTAAGGTTCATAAATTGTCTCTCAGTGTCTTTCAGCAGAAGGGCTATTGATCTGAGAAAGACAAACACCCCTGCACTACGCTTCGACCTCCTCCATCGACAATGATTTCTGCTCCTTTCCCTGGTTAAGCATCCCTGTAAGCCCGTCTGGCTCTGCTGAGGCAGAGAAGGAAAGATTCTCAGGGAAACGCTCCTGAGGTTTTCGCTTCCTCACGTTTAATCAAAGTTGGTGTTGGTACTGTATAGTGAATCAGTGTGTCATTCACGTTGCCTCAGAATCGCGCTGCCAGGCAGGCAGTCAGTCAGTCAGTCAATCCGTCAGAGATCTGGCATGACTCCACTGACTCCTGAATTAGCATTCAGGTTAACAGCTCTAGAGTTCACTGTATCTCTCTCATCAACTGTCACAAACCCTTTGACACTGACTGTGATTAAACCCAAAAAACTGATTTTCTCCAGTTTCTGAATCCCAAGAACCCCCCTGTAATAGCTCGCCGCCTCTCTGCCGCAGCCCAGCAGTGGTTTTCTCACCATATGCAAGAATTCTATTCCCGTTTTCCTATTCCCTGTAGAGCGTGCTCTATTTTCGGTGCGCGCTCAGCACCTGCTCATTGAAAAGCCTTCAACAGGGAAACTTGATTAGGCCATAGTATCCCCCCCCCCCTTCCTATAAACAGTGTGAGAAAAGTCTGAGATTTGGAAGTTTACACATCTCCGTAGTATGCCGGTCTATATTAGCAGCTGAGAGACCACCAGCTGAGAGAGAGTCCACCTGGGGTTTGAAGGCCCAGGTGGCCTGCCGCATATGTGATCCAGGTCCAGGTGTGGCTCAACACCTTATTCAGATAATCACAGAGGCTGTGTTATTTTTTAATTCCTTCCCCCCCCTGTTGTTTTCATGAGTCGCTAATTAAGAGGTACCTGAAGGATCTCAGCCTTGGAGAACAGAAGGATCTCATTAGCTTTTCCTGAGTCACTGTGTCACCATGCGAGCTGGTTTCGCTCCGCTGCCTGGAAAGCTCCTTAGAGTTCGAACCATAATGTGTGCCAATAAAGAGAATGTCGGGTTTTGTTTTAATCAGTGGTTTCATTCTCAGGATCGGCATCTGTTGATTGTTTGCGCTTACTTTTCAGTGGGACAATGATTGACTTGTCTCCTGGCGAAGAATTACAATCGCCATCAAAACATCTGAAAGGACTATATATATATATATATATATATATATATATATATGTATATTTTTTTTTCCATGGTGAACTATCACAGTGAGACACAGCGAAACAGTGCCTTTGCAGAGAATGGGTGACTAATTAGCTACTGGTACTGTACAAAATGTGACTGGCGGGACAAGAAAGTGTTTACTGATCCAAAGAGAGATAGCGGGCAGAGGTCAAAATACAGACAATACGTCTTCACAAGCTAACGCCATTGCTGATCACGTTCTGTGATTTAATTAGTCTTACTAAAGTTCATTAGCAGACCTGACTGAGGAGACAGAGAGGCTAACGTCTGCACATGCTCTTACCGCGATTCTGATTAACTAACTAGATTTTAACACGCATGGCACTTTCAACCGAGCTTCTTTGTTGTCCCAGTCTCAGATGAGTAGAACACCAGGATTAGTCAATCCAGGGATTAGTGTTCTTTGGCTAATGATCATTCATCCCACTGACCGTGAAGTCTATTTCTCCTGTCTCTTTGATTAGTGAGCCAGAAAATATAACATCACGGCTAGCACTCTAATGAATATAATCTCACAGAGAGCGACAACCTTTTTAATCTGACTTACATGCTCTTAGATATTAACTAGCGGAGGATTTGTATTATTAGCGCTACTCTGTCCGGCCTGCTCGGAAGAGATCTCCAGCCGCCGCCGGGATGATTGAACATGCATTTGGATTCATTTGAATAGATGATTCTGGTATTGAGATTGAAAAAAAAAATCTTCGGCTGAAGAGTCTCCAGCTTTTCAGAAAAAAAGAAGTAAATCGCAGCACTCTGTAGGTGAGTCACCCTGTACGCACAAGGATTTTAAATATAGAGCGTGCCTTTTCATAAGGATCGCATTGACAATAAAGTAACAGGATATAGAAAATTGCGTGATATGCATACTTGAAAAATATAGCAGAGTGCATCTCATTTACGCCTGACTAGCTAATTAGATGCCCTTGGAACGTTATATCTTCTTTAAGACATAGCAAGACTTCAAGTTAATAAGAACATTAACTGGTTCTGGTCCCCTCGTCCCCAGCACTTCGGTGACGGGCAGTTGTTAATTTAGACTCTCTAGACCCGGAGAAAACAGCCAGCCACTTCAGAGGAAAAATTAAGTGTCAGTGTGAAATACGGCTAAGAGTTAAGGTATCGTAATTGCACGTAGCTTCACAACTCAGCAGCAGAGATCAGCTTAAGCTATAATGTGACACGTTCAGCAAAATAAATAGTCAATTTAAATGACTCATATGATCAACCTTAGTAAACGGTGCACCACTGAAAGTCCCTCTACCCATTCATGTAGTCATCCATCCATCAAATTTCTCCTTGATAATGCCATTCTCCATCACCATCCAGCCATCAACCTTGGTCAATCATCCTTTCATTCATCCATCTACATCTGTCCAGTTTCCCATGATTATCCCTTTCTCCATTCCTCTACGCATGCATAACCCCCTTTGGATCATCCGTCTAAACAACTATTTTCCGTGTTCATCAGCTGCTCTATCATTCTATCACCTATGTACTCATCCACCCATTATTCATCCATTATTTCTCCATCCATCAAGTATCTGCCTGATTAATTGATATTTCTTTATCATGCATCTATGCATGTATAACCCTCTCTTTGTGTCCACCCAATTTCCTCATGTAACAGCTTTGTGTCATTCTATCCATCCATCTATTTCCCTGTTTCTCCATCAAAGCCCATCAAAGGTCAATTACTCAAAGGTCAATTAGTGTGTACTCACAACTCTTCCTTCCTTCCTTCATCACACTGTGCTTCTAATCTAGATATCCATCCACCCACAAAGTTTTCCATAATATATCTGTCATTTTATCCATCAGTAAACCTCTGTACCATCTGTCTATCCATTACCCCTAATCACCCACTATTCAATTATCAACATGCAATCAATACATTTATCCATCCACCCCTCATCCTCCTGATTATCCCTTTCTCGATTGCTCGGTCCAATCGATCGAACTTTCTCACACGTCACACCTTCACCCCATTAGATATTCTATTTGGATTCTCTCAAAAATGTCTTTCTCCACCAGTTTCTTATGAACCCACCTCCAAACATCTATCCCCGTTGCCCCGATTATTTAAGCAAAAAGGACTAGGATTTTTAGGTTTTGTAGTTTTTGGCCAACATATTTAAGATAATAATACTATATCCAAATCTAGGTTGACTGTAAAATATATCCTGCCCCACCTCATCCTTCTGTTCATCCATCCATCCATCCATCATTTGCCCATCCATTCATCCACACATGGGTGGGGTATTTTGCATTTGAATCTCATGATATATTTCTATATATTTTATTTATTCATGTAAACAAATATGTAAAGAAACTTTGTTCTGTACAGTAATTGTTTTATAATAATGTTCATGAAAGGTCAACAAAGCCATAATTTCAAATCCTCCATATTTACCAACCCCAGACGTCAAACAAACACGTCTCTTAGGTTGTTTAATGACATTTTATTGGCCACCAGCTGCTATGGTGAGAAACAAGATTAATCAAGAACAACCCCATTGCAGTTTCATGCCACTAGCCAGCTAGCGAGACTCTGAGCATAGCGTGATTTAGGTGACAGCCGATGAATTACTTGAAGCGCCAAAGGAAGGAAAACGTTTGATCGGTCTAGATTTTTCATCATGCTTTTTCATTTTGTGTAAAATTCATGTCACCAAATCATTCCTTTGTATTCATTTAAAATAAATGATAAGGTTAAATGAACAAAATGGGAACAAAAGTGACAGGCTGCGAAGTACCTAAAGATACAATAAAAATTTTTTTGTTAATGTAAGAACCTCAGCAGCAATCTCATTTCCCCTCTCGTCTGTTCCAACCACTCAGCATGAACCAATGAGATCATCTGTCATTATCTGCACCTGTTTCTCACTAGTTCATGCCTTAAGTTATACGTTTTAATACTTGAATGATTCATACTGTACAGTAGCTCACTTTCTGGCTTAACAAACAAACAAACAAACAAACAAACAAAAAAACCTCTGAAACTGGTCAGGTACAGTTTAAATGAGAGCCAAAAACTTGCTAATAATGCGAACTATTCTTCATGAGTACTGTGTGGCTTTTTAGAAGCAAAATATGAAGAAATGAGGGTTGCTCAAGAGTTTTGCATCGTACTGTATTTTATTTGCTAACTCTAATAGCATTATTAATAGCAAGACTGGTTGACAGTTAGATTGTGCCTTAAATAATTTAAACGACAAATTCCCAGTATTGCCACCACTTCTGCTAATGTCTGTCTGGCATCCACCCAAAATGCATAAACTTTGTGCACCTCTCAGTTAAATGTTGCACAGATCATGCATTGATTTTACTTAGCACACTTCCCTATCACCCCCTGAAATTAATTCCTGGCTCACACCACTGCAGCTTCTTCTTCTCCAAATGTTGGAATGTCATCTAGCCTACTGTTTAACAGCCTAATCAAACTCACTGATTTGTCCATATTGCAGTATTTCTACATATTACCTTTCATAAAAAAACTAAAGTCTGTTTGGCCTGCTAAGTAAACAATCTGAATCCAGTTGGCCAACATCCTCGTTTTGTCTTTATGTACTCTTCGGGGCTAAATTGCTTTGAATGTAGAGTGCAATACAAATTTTGCACTTTGCACAGCTGCTGAATTTGATCAAATGGGTCAGTGGTGTACAGTTTGTGATCACACCACTCAGACAGAAAAAGCCTATTTGTCACATCTACGATGTCATTTACAAACCTTGGAAGCTGCTACAGCTCGGAATGAAGAAACATAAATTCAACACAGAGCATTGAGTCTCGGAGGAAAGGTTGTTCTTTAAGCAATGATTGCTGGGTTACCATGCCTGACCGTTCCACTATAGATCACTGTTCGTTTGTTATTTGCCCGCCAAATACTGAAACGACTAATTTGTTGATCTTGTTCCTTCCTAAAGGACTCATTTAGGTAGCGTGAGCTTAACGGAGTCTGTTATATACCAGCAGAGCCACGGATAATTAGATGAAGCAGCTGAAAAGAGAACAATGGTTTCACAGATAATTTGCACCTGTACAGTATAATGCAATGGAGGGGGGGGGGGGGGGGAGCAAGGTGGAAGCATGCGCTAGAAACGAGTTAAATAACCCTGGTCCATACACCAAGAGGGATGCAAAAATGGGTGGCAAAAGAAGGACAGTCCTCCAGGCTTAAGTTTAAAGCAAAGAACCTTCCTACTAAGCAACTCCAAGGGGTGTTCAAGTCAATCCGGGATTTGAACTTGAAGCGAAATTTAGTAAAACATTGGATCAGTGCAAACATTTTAAAGAAGGCAGTACATCCATGAATGAAGATCCAGGCCATGGTGGCTGCTATATTGCTTGTGAAAATTCAGCGAGTGGAACACCTGATCCTTGAAAATAGACAGATAACTTTTTGCCGACTTGCGGAAGAGTCTGTGGGAACAGTACATAAAATCATTTACCAACACCACTTGCACATTACAGGACCTCATCTGGGAGTTATGGCTACACTCCCATACAGTTCTGTTGAAAATTGAAAACCTGGGGAGGCCAATGCTTTTGACTTAATGGCAGTAAACAATTTCTAACTTAACAGTATCCAAGCACAGGAGATTGTATAGACAAATAATGGCAGTTTTCAATTCTCCTAACTGTGTTCTGTTATTCTGCAAAAACAAAAGTCCCCAGTAGAAACAAAAAATGATGCCTTGAGTCGGTTCATGCATATTTACCACTGCTTGGGTGCATTTACTATGTCTGAACGCTCTATGACTACTATACATTGTGTAATTCATTCGTATTCAGAGTTGAGTTTCGCATGTGCTACATTTCTCAATGCTGCATTCAAATTATGCAAATTGCCTTTTTCTTCTGATGACCTTCAATATTTTTTGGACAATCATATTTATTCATTTACTGTCACACGTACTGTATATTTAATATTGGTATTATATAGTTTATTTCTTTAATGTCTTTACAGTTCAACTGCACGTACTGTAAGAGCAATGACAGAAGCAAGTGTAACTAAGAAACACCCGTTCATTAGACTCTTAATTCTGGTTCATCCGAATGGAGTCATGAATTATTATTATTATTATTATTATTAGCTATTTTTTTTATCCAGCTTCAGAATGCTCCCAAGAACTAGGTATTTTATAGGGTAGTGGTTCATGTTTTCAGTCATTTGAACGTTTACATCCTTGACATGATGATAATGACATGTTATGTGACTTGAAATAAGTCAAGTGTGTTATTCATTTTCAGAAAGTTCTATAGCCAGGACAGGTACTTGTGGAATCAGATCCTTAAAACACTTTGCACTGGGTGGGAATAAACTTTAAATGGGATCACACAAAGGACACACACAATCATTCACACCTAGAGGACATTTAACCTAGACAGTTCACCTACTGTACCTCCTGGAATGTTTTTGGAAGATACATAGGAGAAATCCAGAAAAACTTGTAGACATCAGGCTTGAACTAGAAATGCTGGATATACTGTATGAGGCGGGAACTGAATCCTCTTTACAACTGTGTTCCGCGCTTATACCGTCTAAACCGCTTTATCCTGTATACATGGTTATGGGGGCCCTGGAGCCTATCCCAGAAGACAGAGTGCATGAGGCAGGATGGGGTGCCACTCCATCGCAGGGCACACACACTTGCATGCTCATTCACACATTATTTACCCTGCATGTCTTTAGACTGTAGGAGGAAACCAAAGCACCCGGAGGAAACTCACCAAGCACGGGAAGAACATGCAAACTCCATGCACAGAGACCCGAGGAGGGACTTGAACCTGGACCCTGGAGGTGCAAGGTGACAGTGCTATCCACTAAACCACCATGTCGCCCAAACCTATCCACAAGTAAATAATACATTAAAAATACACACGCAAACCTAAACTGGGACAAGCAACAAGTAAAAACACTTATGAATAATAAGAGCAAGAATCAATGATTAAATAATGCAAGCAGTGGGTGAGAAAGGACAAATGTTGTTGCCAAGTGTATGGGTCAGTGGGAACAAAACCAGGACAGACATAACACTTTTTATCATTATCATTGAAAAAATAAAAAATAAAAATAAAAATCCACCAAGACCAAGCAATTTGAATTCTTCTTGCATAACAGGCTGCGAGTTTTGAAAAACTGCCTGAGTGTGTGGGTGGGCTGCTTTTGGTCAAGTGCAAACATTTTGGCCTTGAGAGGAAGAGACGATGTGTGCCAATGACAAGCCCTTATTAACGCCTCCGCCACTTCCACCACATTATCGCAAAACACTTCATACTGCATTCACGCTCACACATTATAAGACCTTGCAAAGAACCCGTAGCTCCAATAATTTGTCTCCTTGTCTAATAGAGAATTTCCAGCTCTTATTTTAAATAGATTTTTTTTCTTTAAAATTAACTAAAAGCTGTTAATACTGTAGACACCTCTTAAAACAATTAATAAAGAAAATGGAAAAAAATATTATGCTTCTGATTTTTTTGCTCTTGAAATAATAATAATAACAAAAACAGGATGGTGAGGGAGCAACTGTTTGTCTAATGTAAGTGATAACCGGAACTTGATTTGTTCCTCAAATATAATTAAGCACAAGATGGAGTGCTGTTGTACTGTTTGTTTCTTCATTTACCCAGTGCCAACACATATCCTTCCACGGCTGCCAGAACTAACTACGACTGGCAGAACAGGCGACTTGGTAATTACCAGGTGTGAAAGTAGGTTTCAAAAAATAAACCATGGAGTTGGTGGACAGTCTTGTAGTAACATGTAAGTTTCCCTTTATATTTCCATGTATTCCACTTTAGAATAGGAGCTAAATTCTATTGTCCAGAGGATAATTCTCAAATAGTGTTCAATAAATGCTAGTACACTATGGAGGGTGTACCTTTGTTCCACACACCAAGTAATTTTTGTATCTCACTGTAGCTATGAACCAAACCACATTGGCGGGTTTAGATGCAATTCGGGAACAACAATGAAGCAAATGCAAATGTGGGAAATTGTTGTTTAAGATGGCGTAACATTACCAGATGTGTTTTCTTTATTAATGTGCTTCCGTGAATGTGGGTTCTCCCCTCTTTCAAGTACACAGTAATGATTATTAGAACAACTGTGATGCAGAGTGATGTATATATGTAGTTAAACAATACATCACCTACAGTATTGTCCAATCAGATTACTCAGCTAGTACTGTTGTATAAAAAGCACAATTTTTAAATTTGACAAGTAAACATTTTTTATAGCATTGTCCTTATGTGTTTCTTCTGGATATGCACTTCCAGACAACAACAATAATAATAATAATAATAATAATAATAATAATAAGGATATGCATATTAACTCTGCATCATGCCAGTACCTCTTTTCATTTATTATTTTCCTATAACACCACAGAGAGAACATACAGGGTATGATTTTCTTTTATTCTATTAAGGCATGTCTTTTAGCCACCACATTAATCATTTTAAATAAAACCTTTATGAGAAAGGAAAGTAATTTTTTTATCCTTTTTTTTTTTTAAAGAACCCCTTGTTTTTTTTTTTTTTTTCCTCCGAATAGTTGATACTTCTGTGCACATAATATCTGGATGCAGTAGATTGTTTTTGTTACATCGTGCATTCTTTCATGCCAGTACTGTACCTCAGCCTGCAGGGAACACATCAACCAAGCTTAGCAATTTTATTCCATCAACCTCATAAAATAAAAAAATCTTTAAGTAACAAGCCTCCGTTTTTTTTTTGATGCCTGAAAAAAACTCCCACACCTCTGCAATTTACCTTGTCAAGCCTCCCTTTTTAAAGAGCTGTCTATCTCTATAAATCTCTCCACATCATTTCCAAGCCACGCAGCCCTGTCAGTGCCCAATGTGGAGCGGCAGAGCAAAATGAAGAATGAAAGGCGGCAAAATGTGGCAGTAAGTGGGTAAAATAGGCTTCACAGAGCGCTACTCGATGTTGCGCTGATTTGCAGACCTGGATACTACTGTAGCGAGAGTTGCCTGTTGTTATTATTATGCCTCTTTGCATCTGATTAATTACTGTAATTTTTATAATTGAGAGTCACCCTTGGAAACTGTCAGCCAGGGCACCAGCAGTCCTGACTGAGTGCTATTGGTTTTCTATTTCGGTCCGTTCTCTCACCCTGCGCTTCACCAAACTCTCACCTTGGATAAATGACAGCTGAACTGCACCAAACACCATGGGAGCAATTGGCCTAATAAAACAATTAACTAATTAAGTGCTCGTTTGGAGATGTAATTGGATACATGGCCTGCTCGTTTGTATAAACAATCAGTTCCTGGTCGTCTTTAAAGCTCAGTGCTATGCATCAGAATACACACAGGCCTACCATTCCCAAATAAGGTCATCCATTCGCCTTAATGAAAGCGCAGCCGTCAGGCGGGTGCGTAACGTTTCGATTTGGCTCGCTGCTTTCGAAAAAAGGTGCTCTGTCGGTTGCTGCCCGTCACTTCTATGACTTTTTAATGAAATCTGATCATAGCACACACATGAATATAAATGTTCACATCCTCAAACGTCAATCTGTCTCGTGCGGTCGGTGATGGCACCCGGGCTTAAATATCCTCACTGATCAAAAGGCTCATTGAATCGCTTCAATGCTTCTCAATTC
Organism: Platyallabes tihoni; assembly: GCA_030068045.1. Taxonomy (NCBI): domain Eukaryota; kingdom Metazoa; phylum Chordata; class Actinopteri; order Siluriformes; family Clariidae; genus Platyallabes; species Platyallabes tihoni. The sequence continues at coordinate 3,909,753 of JAQQZS010000019.1, read as the reverse complement.
CGGTCATTTATGTGCCTTTTTGCTATACACATTTTATCCCAGGCTTCCAAATTTGCCTAATTTGAGCAAATTAACTTTCTAACAAGCCCATCGTGAGCAGCGGTGGACAACGTATGCAAATCCTGTCCTTGAGTGAAAGAAGAGATATCCCAGGTAAAATATTACTCAAATAAAGGTAGATGTACTCTGTTTACATTTCTATTTGAGAAAAAGTATAAAATTACTCATCTCCAAATTTACCTAAGCCTCAAGAGTACATACATTTTTATCAGCTGCCTCTCATTCTTTCTCTAAACCTTGAGCATCCTGTTTTTAATCGCTCTCTAAAACCACCTCCACTTCTCGAACACATGCTACGTGAATTAGGGAAGGCAAATCATGCAATTTCGCATAACAGTCATATGCAACACACCACAGTGGTTACGTAGGGCAACACCAAGCACAGATGTAGTGACGTAGAAAGTATAGAAATTTGTTGTATGATGTAAAGTGGAGTAACAGTAGACAGTATCCACTAATAAAACTACTCAAGTAAAGTACAGATACATAAAATATAACACGAAATGCTTTCCTTTGCATCCTCTGTTCGTGCAGAAATGTTATGTCAATTGAGTTAAGTCAATTTCCTTGGCTACATGTTCACATTTACTGAGAATAGTTCACAACTCAGGTTGAATTTTGAACATATTGTATTATGGTAAGGGTTCTTTTACACATCCATCCTTCCATCTATCCATCTATGAAGCTCTGTATTTCAACTAGGGACCATGGAAGCCAATAATGACCACTGTATTTATTCCCATTTTACAATCATTGTAGGAACTTATGAACTTCATACACTCATTCACACACTCTGGGCAATTTGGGAACAATAATTAGACTAATCTGCATGCTTCAGACTGTCGGAGGAAACCGGAGTAATGGAGGAACCTGGACTCTGGAGGTGCAAGGCAACCAACCGTGCTAACAACTACGCCACCATGACGCCTATGTTACCTATACGGTTACATATTCTTTATGATTCTTTGTTTAAATATGAACAAAATATGAAATATAAGAAGTTGTCAGAAATTATGGGTCAAAATAAGAAAACTTTCAACTATGTTACGCAGCAATGTACATAATCATTCATCATTACTATTATTAGTCTCCATATGGTACAGCACACATTACTCATACGGGTACACTTTCTTTCTCATCAACACATTTTTAAAATCTGGTCATTTTAAATTGATAAAAAGATGAGATACGGGGCTCTTTAAGATGTTGATCTGGCAAGGAGGGGACGAGAGTACTGTATGTTTGGAGAAGTGGATCTGAGCCCAGATCAAAATGTATGGCACAGAACAGAGTAACATAATTTATTCTGATGTGGGTCACTTGGCATTGGGGCAAATAATCTTTTGAGTAGCAGGATGAAGCGTTGAGTCGTGAAACCATCTTTTACCTGCTACCTAAAAGCTAATGTCTAAGCTTTGTAACTAGCAGCTATGTTACACGGAGGTAATTTATTAAAAGACATGTTTTTGTACTTTAGTTTTTCTATTACTTGTGTGAAATGTTCCTATTTAATAATGGCATCAAAGTGCACTGCATAGTCCTTACGAGTGCATTCACAGCACAAACCATAAATTTCAGCGTGACATTTTTTGTTAAGAGCAAACTGTAAGACAGTGGGGTGCTGGACTTGCTGAAGCTGAGATTGCAGATGAAAAATGGGCTTAATTTCAAGGACAGAATCCTGAAAAAAGTCAGCGAGACACACCTCTATTCTTGTTCTTTATGAGTAATGTCGAAATCTGTACTTATACCTGAGGTGTGACGAGCAGCGTGCACAATTCTTTTTCATAAAAATCCTTAACACTACTTTGAACATGTCCCCAGTACACCTCAGAGCGATGAAAAGAAGAGCGAACAGGCCATCACACAACATGCAATCGTCAACGTTACCCAAATTGTTCTGCGTGTCTTCTCTCAAGTCCAAAAGAATTGACCCTTTGATGATTCTTTCACATCAATAATGAAGGAATATTGAACAAAAGTGCAAGTTGCGCTGTGAATACTAATCTCCACTTGTTCCGGAAGCCTGGCCTGATCTGAATGCATGATGGGGAGTTGTGAACCAATCCATATTCCATAAAAACACAGAGCCAAATGTGCATTGGGACACCGATGGACATGCCTGATTGAAATCCTCCAGGCTCGATGCACTAGAAGAGCATGTGTGAGGAGGGTTAAGGCTTGGAACAAGGAGAGATGGCAGGAAAAAGAAGGAGGTGAGAAGAGAAAACGAGACACCGGAGATGGGGAGGGAAATAAGGAAATTGGTGCTTGTGAAAATGACAGGCTGTTGGCACGATTGAGGGGGTTACATAGTCAAGGGGATGAAAAAAATAATGGGGATGGAAAAAAAAAACAAGGAGTGATGCAGTAGGAGATCTCAAGCTCATGTGAAGGAGGAAAAATAAAGGGATTGAAGTTCCGGATGTTGACTCGGATTATTGGAGGGAAGAGTGGTCAGCTGAAGAGCTGAAGATTCCGTTCTCTTAACCTTCTCAACAATTTCTTCTACATTTTCTTTCCCCCCAGTCAGCGGGTTTGCTCCCAGACCGCAGGGAATGGATCGATGTGAGTTTCTACAGCCAGAACACTCCCCTCCATCTCTGTCACACTGATACGGTAATGATAGACCAGAAGGCCGAGTGCGCGCACATGGGGGTTGCATAGCTGGCAAACTTATTGAAGATGCATTATAGCTGTATGCTCTTGCGTACGGGATGAAGAAGTTAAATGTATTAATCTCAGTCCCGGAGTGTGTGCATCCAAAGCTCCATCTGAACAGAGATGTGAGGGAGATGAGAAACAAAACTCATCACCCTCTTTTCCATCTTCTTTGTATTCATTCTATTAGCTTGATATCAATTTGGTGATATTTTAATTCCATCAGCGGCTACGGAGGAAATCTTTTGACCGTTTTGGTGCAATGAAAGATGTCTGGAGCTAATTTGAGTTTATTAACCTAAGGGGAAAGTTTTAAAATCTAATTATTTTACATTGCATAAATGAGACTATTAGGAGAGATGATTTGTGGTAAGAAATGATAACGTGATGCAGCCCAACATGAATCTGTGGAAACCCCAAATGTGCAGATTCTCTTATATTGTACCAATTTGATAATGTTAACAGTTTTGAATTTTTTCTCCTCCATTTCCAGCGGCATTCAAGTCAAACCGAGACTTGAATGAAATTTCTCATGAATGATGGCGTAAAACCAATTGACATTTACAGATGGCTTCAAGCATAGAATGGTCTTAGCCATTAAAGACATCCGACAGCCATTAAACATCTGAATGGTGAAAACATTTTAATTTTGAATGAAGATCCTGGAGCTAACTGCAGTCGTTCCCGTCAACATTCAGCACGTGGAACACTTGATCCCTAAAGGTCAATGGATAATCTGTGGCAAATGTCCACATATTCACACATCATCCACCGCTTGCACGTTACAGGAATCCGGCTGTGAGTTATTGCCTCGTTCCAAGCCATTTGGGAAATTAAAGGAGTTCCGGAGGCTAGCGTTTCAGATTTGAAGCAGGCAGTCCGATCATGGGCGGCACGGTGGTGTAGTGGTTAGCACTGTCGCCTTGCACCTCCAGGGTCCGGGTTCGATTCCTGTCTCTGTGTG
>JAQQZS010000019.1:3871755-3882363 GCA_030068045.1 Platyallabes tihoni | reverse complement strand
TAGATAGATAGATAGATAGATAGATAGATAGATAGATAGATAGATGGTAACATTTGTACCATCACTCCTCCTGTATTATTCCCTTTGAACTACAGGGTATGCTTTTATTGACTTGGAAAAATCATAAATATAATTCACTGTTGAATAAAATCTTTTTTTGGAATTTCCATTAATTCCACAAAGTTTGTTATTGTTTGTTGGTGTGTTTGATAACATTAATCAAAACATTATTAATGTTAATATTTTCAGGTAACATGATCAACAGCTGAAATATTAATCTCTCCCTATAATGTACTTGTTGTTGACCTTGACCGTGAGGCCTTACCTCAAAGCACATGCAAGCTGTGCAAGCTATCTACAGAACATATACGGTAAGTTTCACTGCAAAATTGTGATAAATGCCATTGTGTTACTTTCACTCAATCAAATCAGGAAAATTATTTTCTTCAGGCACACAAAGTTGTCAAAACTTTGGCTAGGTGGTAGTTTTCTCACCTGCCATACAGAAGGCCTGGGTTCGATTTCTACCCAATGCCCAAAACCCAGCCACTGGATGGAGTGCCTTTCCCAAGCCTGGATAAAAGGTTAAGGGTCACGTCAGGAAGGGAATCCGGCATAAAACCTGTGCCAAGTTGGATGCGGATTGCACCCGCTGTGGTGACCCCTCGATGGGAGCAGGCTTAGTCCAACAACATATTCTACTTTTAGAAGCTTTGAAGCAGTCTTTAACATTCTTTGTAATTTTGCACAATTTGTTTTGTGAACAAAACTCCTTATTCACGAAATATTCCTTGTCTGTGTATATATATATATATATATATATATATATAATCATATGACCAAGTATGACCCTAAGATGACTGATGATCACCAGGTGTGCTGAATGGCACGTTTCATTATAAAAAGCTTTGTAAAAAAATATGGATAAAACCAAAGTTATGTGCTTGAGTTACCTTCAACGGGAACTATTTTTACAAGAAAATATTATATATAAGGTGTGGGAGTGGTGGCTCAAGCGGCTAAGGATCTATGTTGTTGATTTAAGCTGAGGATCTGCCACACCCCATACTCACCCCATGGTCCGGTTTGAGAACATATGTTTGATATTATAAAAATGAAAATCTGTTTCCTGTAACCAGTTTGTCATGCATTTCTTTATCCCAACATTGCATATATGTAATACAAGTAAATCTGAGTGTTTTTAATTATGATTATGATTTGCAGAGTTTGGGCTCGGCCCCTTAGTTCCAGTGCAAGGAACTAGATATGATGAAGCATCTTAACCAAGACATTTTGGGTAATTTCATGCCCCTTAGTTTGCGGGAACAGGTTATTCAAGGTAGTTTATTTTTGGGTAATTTTGTGCCCCTTACTTTGTAAACTGGCCTGCAGAGAGTCCTAATCCAACCTTATAGAACACCTTTTGGGATGAAGTAGAACGTAGACTGCGATACATTGTAAAGATCTTAATCACTTGTGTTTTTAGTACAACCTTTGTTACAAATGCTTTTTTTTATTTTATAACTTTATTATTGAGTCAGTACAAAAACATTTCTGATTTTTAAGCATCAAATATTCCACCACAAAATGGAAAGTTTCAGAAAAATATTTGTACTGTATGTCAGAAAAAAGCAGCATATTGTATAAGTGAACACTATTCAGATAAAAAACTAAATGGAAGCTGCTGGGTTTTACATTCAAAAAAAGCAGCAGGTGCGACAGTCAAATGATCAGAAGAACTATGGGTGGTCTAGACTAAAGGGCCCTTAAACATTGTTATGGCAAATACAGACTTTGTTTTGTTAATTATTGTTTACTGGGCTTCGTATGGCAATTAAATAATTAATTTGTATAATATTCAATTTTTATTTATGTTTGTAGCACTTATTCGCATGTGCCTAAGACTTTAGCACAGCATTATATATGGATCTAATCTCAGGGCCTTTAACAAGAGCAGAATCGGTGGCTATCTCCTGACCCCAGGAGAGATCGAGAGGTGAGCATGTTGTGTGTGACAGCTTCAGATAAACAGCCATGTTTGGTGTTCGAACCGGTGTGGGATCAAAGTCAGGTCTGTGTGGACCCTCAGGGCCAAACCGGCAGGTCAGCTGGTACGAGTGAATGAAACAGCCGAACACGTATTAAAACGTCAGTATGCATCAGGAGCGGAGGACAGAGACGTGACCTAGCCAGACACAAGGATACATGCCACGTGTTCTGATAGGGTTTGGTGTCACTAGGTAGAATTTTATGTGGTCAAATGCAAGATATTGTTTTTTGTGGAAACAAATATATATATAAGTATTAAGTATTTTGAGGCATAATTACCATACTATTGATAGCACTGAATTTTATGAACCGTATGTTCTTATTTGTACATTATATTTCTATTTTTATCCTAGTTAAATTTAATTTCTGTCGTATGTCTGTTCTTTTTATTCATATAAGCTTTAATTTTCTTTTTTAAAAGACTTAAACTTTTAGACTTTTTGATAAGACTTAAGACTTAAGACTTTTTGATATACAATAATAACTATTTTTACTATATTATATCAAATGTAACATATTCAACAAAGGATTGAATCCAGTGAACATACAAAAATACACATCACTTTCATGTATAAAGTAAAAAAAAATGGACATACAGTATACACTAACATTAGACTTGTTTTCCTTTTATGTGAAACCTTAGGTTAGTCTTCTTCCAATTATCTGGCATGTCACAGGTTCATATGGCTTGATGTGGCTAAAACTATGCAACTACCTTCCCATCAAACCACTGAATCAAAATTAGCTTATCTCTAATAACACCTCATCTTTGTAGAACAGCTGCCTGGTCTTCATGCCAAGCTTCCGGATGGCACACAGAGCCGGGGCGCCCTATACTTAGCCCTGACTCAGGGATGTCGGCCATGCATTATTTAGCGGAAGGATCGCTTGAGATGACAGAGGCAGAGCCAAGGTATGTGCTAGTGCACCACGTTTCTTATTAGCACCATGCCTTGTCAGTTTCTGTATCGCTCTGAGCGCCGCTCTGTCTGTCTTGCTCTGACGTTTGTCCCTGATCGTCTTACTCTTTCTGATCGGTGAGATGGTGCTCTTTGGTGAAGTAGGTCATGTTTAAAGTCACAGTCCTTGAATTTTGGTCGCTAGCTGGAGTGTTCGCTCCCAAGCTGCTTCACTAAAGAGTCCAAGATATATCCTGGTGCGCATTTATCCCCGTCTCCGCTGGCTTATGATTTCGCTGGACGCACTCAATAAATCGTATCGGATTTGGCTGCCGCGTTTTTTACCCCCTCCCGTTGACTGCTCATCCTCTCTGAATCTGCGCCGCTGCACCTGTAACCCTTGAGCAAAGTATGATTGCACCTTGCAAACTGGAAATTGAGCTCTCTAGCTGACACACACACACAGACACATACCAATCCAAACACACCGGATGAGTTATAGAAGAACCTCAAGCACTTTATATTTACGACCACACTTTGATACAGGCTGATGAGCAAACTCCAGAGTGGCTCTGTAAACCACAGACGACCAGATACACACTTGTATTCTCTTTCTCTAGGACGCACACATACACACAAGTTCTCACCAAACCAGAGACTGGCTTCTGATATTCACTTAAGCCTGGCGGCTAAACGACAGCTAATTAATTCTAGCGTGTGAACACATATATGTTTATTTTTTATATATATATATATATATATATATTTTATAAATGAATAGACAGGCAACGATTGCTCCAGCGCCCAGGTTAGTCTTCAGGGAAAATTTTGAAAGGCAGAGATAGAATAGCGCGAGAGAAGGAAAGAAAGCGAGACACTTTGCCAGCTTATTTACACGTAGCACTGGCTATGACAGGTAATTTGGACAAATTCTCCACAGACCGCAGAGCACAGACAGACGACGAGGATGGAGAGAGAAGTGGAAGAAGGGACTAAAACGAAGGACGGAATCACGAAGGAGGACGGAGGAGCGAAAGCAGCAGAACAGTTATATATCCCGACCGCCTGACACAATCTAGTTAGCTCGGTAAAGGGAGATAGGAAAAAAGGCGGCAAGATTTCAATCTGGAACTGAGAAGCGTTCGTGTTTTCACCCGGAGAAGCCTAGCTGCTGACAGATCCCAACAATTTTATTTAGCGGTTGTGTAAAAGATATCAAAAGTGTCTTTTAAATTGTTTTTTTTTTTTTAACCTCAGGAGATCAAGCTTCAGGAATGAGACTGAAGACTATAAATAAAACAAGTGGGGGCGGGGAGAGATGTGGCACCCTATGTCTACTGATTAATAACATCTCTGTTTTTTTCCCCCTCTTGTTTATATCCGTCTGTCATCCCCGGGTTCTAGTCTTTCTCCCTGCATACTAGCAGGAACAGGAAGCCTGTTGGGTCGTATTTATAGTTACTGCTCATCGCGAGTAGCGCTGTGCTGTCTGTCAGAGCTCTGAGTAAATTGGAATACATTTGTTAATGGGACGTCGGTGAGCTCGCAGTGAAGACATGATGACTCTATTTTATTCTTCCTCTTTTTCTCCTTTCATTTCTGAGTGAAGAAACACACGTAGAGAGAAAGAGAGAGATGTGTAGGCCTGCTTAACTATATTGAGTTAATGATAGTTAGCTAACTAGATAGATAGATAGATAGATAGATAGATAGATAGATACATTTTTGGTTCATGTGGAAATGTGTGTTTTTTCGTGACTCATGCTGAGCTCCACAGGCTTCCGGCAGATGATAACCTTTGTACCACCACTCCTCTTGTATTATTCCCTTTGACATGTGCTTGCACACACACACATACATACACACACACTAGTCGAACTACAGTGTTTGCTTTTATTGACTTGGAAAAATCTGAAATATAATTCACTGTTGAATAAAATATATTTTTTAAAATTTCCATGAATTCCATATAGTCTGTTATTGTTTGTTTGTGTGTTTGATAAAATTAATCAAAACATTATGAATAATATTAATATTTTCAGGTAACATGATCAACAGCTGAAATATTAATCTCTCGCTAATGTACATGTACATTGAACAATTATGTGTTGCGTCCAAAAGAGCCAATCACGTCGCTTCTTTTCTGTAACCAGATAAGCAAAACTATCAACAGGGCAAACCAACAACTGTTGTGAACAGACTAAATGCATTTAATAGACTTTTAGATAATTTAAAGCCAAGAAACAGATGTTTACTGTCATTGTCACGGATGTTTACAGTTTCCCCAGTGGTCATGAACTTCTATGATAGTGTCGTAAAGTATGGAGTTAAACTGTAACTGGTGGTGGAGGAGGAGGTTGATGATGCATTATAAAATAAACTTATTTTTTTATTGTTTGTAATGTTTTTCACAGTCTTTAACATTCTTTGTAATTTTGCACAATTTGTTTTGTGTACAACAAAACTCCTCATTCCAGTTTGTTGCCAGTGACTCACTAGAAAAACACAAACTCTGACTCAGAGAAAACATGCACAAAATATTCATTTGTAAGTTTATATTTCATTCTCATCTTTTTGCATAAACTAATTTTACCTGAACCTACCAGAATGGATTTATCTCATTTTGCAATGAAACCTATCATATATACATATCTATTTGATCACAAATCAGATGTCTTTTTGAAATAAATACAAGCCCATTGAAAAATCATTGCTTATGAAATGCATCCCTTCAGTGCATCATGTTCTATTAGTGTCATAGTGGAGTTCAAATCAGTAAAAGAATTTAAACCCAAGGTTGTTGACCCAGAAATGCTTATTGCTTGATAAATCACATTTTTTTGCTTACAAATAAACTTAATATTGTGTGTCTGTTAGGGTTTTGTGATATTGTGTGAACTTGTCTATATTTCTACTCTGCCATGTGTCTATAAAACAACCCCCTTGTTGCACTTCCTCATTCCTTACATGGTACAGTATATGGCTCCTATGGCTGAGGCACTTTTGCTCTCCCCGGAGCATGCTAATGTGCTTCCTATCATCTGTCTGTCTCGCCGGTCGCCATCCAAAACACTTTTCTTCTCCCTGGAACATGATAATATGACAATGACTTGTGTTCTTTTGATGTAAGGATGTCCATGACTCAGGGTGTCCAGCCAAAGGCTTAAATATGCTCTCTTTCTGACAATAAGCAGAGATCATCAGAAATTGTCATCATGACTGCTGTTTGGTATCTCTCCTGGCAGGTAAAGCGTACTGTGCCACAGCATACGCACGAAGTAAATATTTTTCCTTTAATTAATTGTAAACTTGTAAAACAATTGCTGTTAAACCAATTTTAGGAAATAAACTGTGTGAAACCTCGATCACAGATATTTCACAGATGTTTCGCAGTTTTGATTTCATCATACAGTATATATATACAATGTGTCCTAAAAGTCTCCATGCTTTTTAGCAATGTGTAACTTCACGTACAAAGCATTTGCCAATTCTTTGCAAATACACAGTCTTCTCTCCCACTCTTGATGAACTTGAGTTAACACATCTGGTGGCATGTATTTGCAGTTTGAATGCGTTCCAAATCCGTTAGCTTTCTGATCCATATATGACAATGATTTTAATATGATATTCTTTTGTCAAAAGCATTCAAAAAGGCTATCTGAATAATAATAATAATAATAATAATAATAATAATAATAAAGCATGAAATGATTGGAGGACATTTAGTTAAGAACTGTTCACTTCACCTATGCATAGAGAGTTTTGGGACACCCCATAGTTTATTCAATATAGAAAAAAATGAGGATTGAAATACAACTTGAATAAAATAAAATAAAATAAAATAAAATAAGAGACAGTGAAAGTGGGGATTACCCATCCTGCTCCACTGGAGAATGTAATTGGAGTAAGGAAAACCTCAGCCAGCACTGCTACTTCACACAAAGCTTCCACAGAGCCAGGAAAAGTAGAACAGTATAAATTACAGTAAGATTGCATTTGGACATGATTAGAATTATGACTGGTGGTTGTGGAGGAAAGGTGACAGCAGATTGATAGGAGATGTTGGAGGTTTAATTACCTCAGTGATTTATGGATAGTGCACTTTTTAATCAGGCTGTGTTGTTAAGGCCTTATGGGATAATAGATTTAGTATCAGTGTGACTTAGTCTGAATGTTTCTTGGTTCTAATTCTCATATGGATTGTGTCTTGGCCAGATCTGGGACCATTAGCAGGTTAGTTTGGTTGTGATCAGGGTCTAATTTTGGTATTGCCAGGTCTGATTTTTACACTGTGCTACACCTGGGTCAAATTCCAGGTTGATCTGATTGAATTCTGGGTCTGATTTTGTGTCTGCATCTAACCTGGGTCAATTTCTAGCTTGGTCTATTTGTAATCTTGGTCTAATTTCAGTTTTCATATACCCTGGGTTGAATTCTGATCCTATTTTGGGTCTGATTTTGCATCTATGTTTAAACTGGGCCAAAGCCTGACTTCACTCTACTCTGGGTGGAATTCTCAGTTTGCATCTACCCTATAGTAGGTTAAATTCTGGGCTGGTCTAATTCTAATCTACATCTAACCTGGAGCAAATTGTGGGGTTGGCCTGATTCTAATCTGGGTCAGAATTTGAGTCTGCATCTGTGTCTGCTTTTGCATCTGCCTCTAATCTGGATCAATTTTAGTTTGGTCTGATAATACTGGGTGTCTGATTTTGAATTTGTGTCTAATTCTTGATTCTATTTTGGGTGTAACATTGAGTTTTCTGCTTCCTCTAGATCTAATTATGGGTTAATAATTAACCATAAATCTATGCACAGTACATCTGATTTTGCATCTGCATCTAACCTGGGTTACGTTTTGGGGTTGGTCAATTACGTCTATGTTTGAATCTGAAGCTTATCTGGGTCTTTACAGAAACTGTAAAGTGTTGGTTTTAACTGAAATATGGATTGCACGCAATCTAACCAAACACTATACCCAAAATTACACACAGACAAATGCATGTTTTCTTTGTTGCTTGATATAACGTCAATCTTTGTGCTAAATTGGGGTGGTTATGGATTGATCAGAGTCTGATTTGGGTCTAATTTGGTATTTCCAAGTAGCCTGGACATAATTTGGGATTGGTCTGGTTCTATTCTGGGTTGAAGAAACAATCTGGGTTAATTTAAGTACTTGAATGCCTTCAGATCATTGAAATACATTACTGAATGAGAAGAAGATGAGGAGGTGATGTAAGTATGTGGTAACCCTTCATCTGAGCTTGCTGTTATTGCTCTTCTGTCCAACATCACTCCCACATTCCTCTGTCTTTAGCTCTCTCCATGGCTAGCCTTTAGCTCATTAAAGTGCACCACTGCAAGCTCTTTACTTAGTAATTGCCTCCTCAATATAGCATTCCATTAACCTACGCAGTTTTCCAACAACCCAGCCAATGCACACAAAACACAGTCACAACAAAGCTAAGGTGGGCGGGAAAGAGCGGGAAAAGCCAGGGGATGTCGAAAACAGAAAAAAAAGACATCATTAATATTAAATTGCATCAAAATCCTGACTGATGACTCTTTAATGACCTAAAAACCACACATGAATTTTTCAGGAGGTGGTGTGTGCGTGTGATCTGGGTGAGCGAATTAGAGATAAAGCGATGGAAGAGTAGCTTGACTCCTTTGGGGGTTTCAAGTGTTTCTCTGCAGGATCTGTTCGACCCTGTGCAAGCCTCTATGTCCTACATCTCAAGTCTCATAGGTGACATGCTATTGGTAGCATAGCAATCCTAATGTCTATAAAAGTATTGATGCAGGAGACCTTCGTGTCTTAGTTCCTTCATAGAAGGTGCCAGTCTCAATGATAAAGGCATGTCCACTCACTTCTTTAAAAGAGCTTTCTGCTCATCGGCACTAATTAGCCTAAAGATCAAAGTTTCTAGTCATTTGTCCCTGGCTTTGTCACGGACAATTTGCGAGTGTGACGTGTGCATCGCATGTCTTTGGCAGAGGTCGGCAGCAGGGAGAGACGGGCGAGGTGATCTTTAACCTGGCGTCGCCTTTGAGAGATCCACAGCATTATGAAATTCGAACGCAGGCTCGTCTCTGCGGTAATAATGTTGTTATTAATATGCGTGTCATTTCCATTAACCTCCGCAGGAAGCGAGCAGAGTGTCAGGGACCTAGACAATTCTGATTAGGCCAAGAGATGGAGGGGACGTGTGGGGTCTCGCCTACTCAACAACATCTGACATTAACACCTCAGTCTGCCCACAAGAGGCCAACAGATGGTTCTGACTCAACAGTGTAAGTACTGTGTGTGTGTGTGTGTGCGTGTGTGTGTGCATGCCCACTCAACATCTTGGCTAATGTTTGCATGTATTTTGAGTAGGTGGTGTGCTGATTTGTGGTCTGAACACAGTTAAAAGTGTGCTTGTGTGTCTAATGATGGGCATTATTACACACTGATTACGCCTGATTCGATTCTCTCCAGACAACCTCTTCAAATAACCTCAACGATACAAGTTTGATTTGTTTGTAGGCTAAAAAGACTTACACTGCAACATGTAGATGGTTTCTTAAGAAAGAAAAAAAAACCTATCATAACTTTCATTTATTATTAAATTCAAATCTAGTGTTAGCAGTGAAAATCATGAACATTAATGAATATGAGTAAAAATTCCATAAACATTTCAGGTACTCCTGTTTGCTAGCTAGGTATGTAGTGAGAGAAGTGAAATAAACATTTGTGACTATGACTTAAAAATGTCTAAATGTTAGGTAGGTAGCTAGTGAAAACAAGAAATAACCTTCAAATCAAATTTCAGTTAAGTTATTCAGGTTTGTTGGCTGGCTAGTCAGAAAACCTATTTATGCTATATCATGTTAATTAGCTAGCTAGCATTAAGATTACAAGATCATAAACACGACTGGCACATTTTATATGTGCTAGCTGGCTCTGTTTTATTTTTAATTTTTTTAACAGGTCATAAAATTACCTCAGAAATCCTGTCACGCTAACCACCCACATTTTTTCCTATATAACTTACATGGAAAACTAATGAAATGGATTAGCCGTATAAAGGAAGTGAAAGACATTTGGAAAACCATTTAAGCGATGTTTTACGGAAAATGTGTCGCTAAGATTATACCATCTGCTGGGTGCTGTTGAGTACCGGGTGTGCACAAGGTGTGGATGGGAGGAGTGCTGCCTTAATTTGGGTGTGAACATGCTTTGATTCAGGTGTAATGAGTGAGTGATATCATTGCGAGAGTGAGACTCGGCTTGTGCTGTGATTAAACCTGCCACTCGAGCGAGAGCTGACACCGTTGAGATACGCCGCTAACATTAAGTGGATGGAATAAGCGTGCTCGTCACTTCTGTGCTATATTTAAATAAACCCATCAAGGGTGTACTTCAACCTGCTTATATAAATGATACAGGCAGTATGCAGCATAGGTCTCCTTAGCGGTATACAAAAGCACAAGATAAAGTTAGATTTAACATTAAAACACATCTGTTTGACTAGAGGCGGCACGGTGGTGTAGTGGTTAGCACTGTCGCCTTGCACCTCCAGGGTCTGGGCTCGATTCCTGTCTGTGTGTGCATGGAGTTTGCATGTTCTCCCCGTGCTTGGTGGGTTTCCTCCGGGTACTCCGGTTTCCTCCCACA
>JAQQZS010000019.1:3856598-3871682 GCA_030068045.1 Platyallabes tihoni | reverse complement strand
AATGAGCCACCTCGGCACAGGTGAAACTTCGTCATCACCTGACCGAGGTGCCTTCTGGGAAACTGGGTCTTCTAACAGAACTACAACAAAAACACTGCCCTCTAGTGGGCAACCCTCACAGGAGCTCCTTTCACAGTAGCTACAGTACAATACCTCATGCCAATAGCACCTAGAAGGGGTGGGTATATTAGGCAGCAAGTTAACATATTTGTCCCTGAAGGTGATGTGTTGAAAACAGAAAGAATGGGCAAACATAAGGATTCGATTTTTTGACAAGGGCCAAATTGTTATGGCTAGATGACTGGGTGAGAGCAACTCAATGTTCCAGGCTGCAGTGGTCAGTCCATACCAAATGTGGTGCAAGGAATTACAACCGGTTTGCTTTTGGCAGCAAAAGGGTCATGGATGGCCAAGGCTCACTGATGCACATGGGGAGTGAGGGCTGGTCCATGTACTCTGATCCAGTATAAGAGCTACTGTATCTTGAATTGCTGAAAAAATTAATGCTGGTCTCCATTGAAAGGTAATAGAACACACAGATCATTGCTGTTGTGGTGGCACAAAGGGAAACCTACTCAATTAAGCAGATGGCCATAATGTTATGAGTGATATATCATATGACCGTCATAAAGTCACAAGATATTATCACAAGATAAAAATGACAATACCTAGATGCCGATTTAATTTCAATTTCATTTCATAAAAAAAATAATATTCATTTTTTTTTTATTTTTATTCGTATTTCATTAAAATCCTAAAGAAACTGGACAAATAATTTGCTTTTACCACACTGGAGCCTGTGTGAGTAGAACCCTGTGTGAACAGTTTAGAGCACACCACCTGAAGGATTATAGAGGAACTGCAACATATAACCACCTCAAATGCAAAGACATACTGTATAAATAAGAAATACATTTTAAAATCAAATTTAGAGTCAGTGTGGCGATACATGAATTTCCACACAAAAAAACTGTCACGTGTAACTGAATCGCTTTTCCCCCATGTTTAATGTATAGGGAAGTCTTAAATATTTAGAGAACTAGAACTAAAATATAGGTTGCAGAATGATACCGCTGCTTCTAAAAATAGTGATGAACAATTAGAAGGGCAGTGGTGCAGTATAGTAGCAGCAGCGCAGTGAAGTTCAATGGTGGTTGTGTTCCAAAAGCTAATAGAGTAATGAAAACTAACAGCATAATTGTGTATGGTGTAATGGTTGACAAGAGCAGATAATGGGAGTGGCAACAGACAAATGTGTGTAGCAGTCTGTTACTGTGAGCTGATGTTGTGTAAAAGTGTGAAATTGTGGAGTGTGTGTGTGTGTGTGTGTGTGTGTGTGTGTGCACGCGGCAAAGTTCCAATTCAGGGATGACAGTGGTTCGGGAAAAACTGATTCAGCAGAATGATGACCCAGGGGATAAATTGTTCCTTAGTCTGGAGGTATTGTGAGGTGGCAAAGCAATCTGCTGCACCAGTGTACCACCAAAACATGTCTTTCGACTTAATAATATCTCCACACATAGTGTTTCTCTGTCTAGCAGACTGTATTTAATTCGATGAAATATACAAAATAAACTGTAACTACACTGTATGACCAAAAATGATCATTACAGCTATTTGTCCTTATTAAACATTCCATTCCGGATTTAGTCCTCGTTTGCTGTTTAGGAAGGTTTGCCACTACGATGGAGCATGGCTGTGGGGATTTCTGCTGAATCAGAAGACTAGAGCTGTGCGATTTATTCGATTATGCAATTTAACTGATCTTTTGTTGATAGACCTAATTCGATTGGGAAGTTTTTACTTCGGAATCGATTCACAATTTTCAACTATTTAGGTAAACTTTTAAACGTTAAGTTTTCTAAAATTGTCTTAAGACATTCCACAATTCCTGCAGGAAATGCAAACTGCTTCCATCTTCGATGATTTGCAAGAGTGTTGCATCTTTTTTTTACTTCAGAGTTTATTAGTGGTTAGTGCAATACCGCAACCTACTGGACTGGAGTGTGGACCATTCATTCATTCATTCATTCAATCATTCATTCATCTTCTATACTGTTTATTCTGATACAGGGTTGCGAGGGGCCTGTTTATACAGTAAGATTGCTTCTTAATACTTTATAAATAGGAAAAAAAAAAATTCATGTTTGAGAAGAATCAGACAATAAACATTTCAAATCAAATGTCACAATGCCCAAAAATTAAACTGAATCGAATCGACAGTCTTTCTCCTGTAGTAAGGTCAGGCACTGATGTTCGGCATGGAGACCTGGAGTGCAGTCAGTGTCCTAATTCATCCCAAAGGTGTCCAGTGGAGTTGAGGTGCAGAAAACCCAATTTTGATTTTTTTGCTCCAACCTTTACAAACCATGTCTTCACTGTCATGCTCGACCATGTTTAGGCTTCTTAATTCTAGTGAAGTGAAACTGTAACAGTTTAGGGACAGCCTGCGTGTGAGTGTGATGGTCAGGTGTCCACAAAGTTACGGCCATATAATGTGTCTTATTATGATTCCACTGTCAAATATTGTTGTTTTGATCTCCTGATGTCAAACTTCTGTATGTGCTGAGTAAGGAAATGAGTCAGTTCTCAAGAGAATGCGTACTACATGCATAATTTATAGCATTTTAAACCAATATAGATGTGTTACATTGACCAAAGTCTATGCAAAAACCACTTAAGCAAAAAGCTAAACAGCTAAACTTTGTGTTTGAAACCATACATGGTTTGGATAAATGACCGCATTTGCACTAAGTGGTCTGTATTTTGCTATTATTCAGCAATAGAAGAAGTGCATTCCTGGATTGCAGTGGCTATGCAAAGCTGTCGTGCTGATATAAGAAGATAATGCTCTCACGGTAGTGGGATAGGATGGTGGGGGGTTGCTTTAAAAGCATGTTTAGAAGCATTTGAATTTCAATGGAAGTCAACAGTAATTGCTGAGAAGGCTGCACTTTGTTTCCAAACATTATTATGGCATTGTGTCGTCTGGCTACGCCGCATCTGAAACTGTTTTGAATAGTGCAGCGAGAACACAAGCACAAAAGAGTCTGGAGACGCATTGTTTTGTGCACTCGTCTGACTTGGACTTCTTTCATCAGGCTACTTTTGTTTTTGCGTGTGCGAGATTAGAGAATATATTTGCCCACAATTCATTTAATAGGACTGGAATTGAAATTGAGAAACATCGTTGAAATTATGAACGCCACCATAGCAACATTCTTCTTCTTCATCTTCTGTTTTTTAATGCATGCATGAATCACATAGCACGGCACATTTATTAGTCATTCTTTAATGTTCATTAAAACATTCCATGGAGAACCGAGGACCTGATTTTAGAAGCCGCTGTAGGTGATCTTGTAATGGAAGGTCCTCAGGACAGAAGAGCTCATGGTTTCTTGGTAACTTGACATGTATTTTTTGTCATACTGATTTCCAAAGAGGAAATTGTAGCATTGGCACATTGGCAAATTCCTCTCACCCATGAACAAGGGCATTACTTGGTGTGTGGAACAAGGGATTGTACACCCTACATAGTGCACTAGGGTTTCATTTTACACTATTTGGGATTCAACTCCAGAACAGATAGTTCTGCAAATGGCACCAATTCCAGGACATGCTTGTAATCTAACATCGTATGAGGTTATGATATCAAATCAAACTTCTGCAAATTAATATACGTATTACCTTCTTAATCAACTTTTACATGCTTGTTTCACAGCTGAATAAGTTACAAAGGCCAAAACACCATACTGTATATGAAAATAATCAGCAGAATTGCCAGCTGTTATCTGTGCTACCATCATTAGGTAATCTGGTAGGTAATCAGGTAGTCTATCATTTGAAATACACTTACGTAACTGTAATGCAATCATCAACAAAAATCCATAGTAGCCTAATGTTGCTTAACAATGCTTCCGTCATGCGCTGTTGGGACTGACGTAACAGTTGTAGTCACTATAACAATGTGCACATTTATCCATTACAGGAGTAGTCACTGTATAAGGTCTATAGTCAACCTTATAGCAGGAAGCACTTCGGAGCACCACTAGCAAATGGCATTGATAATTTCCATACCAAGTGTTTAATTCCTTGGATGTATAAAAATGGTGGTGTATCAATAGCCCAGTGCCGTCCTCAGCTTCGAAGCATGTGGCTGAATCAAAAGAATCAACATCGACACTCCTTATTTGCTTCCCTTAAAAGCAACGTTTTAAAGAATTCTATTACTAAGCACTACTACTCTTCGCTGCTGTCAAAGGACTGCAAAATATGCCTCTCTTTATATTTTGATAATATATTACTTCCACATTTGTATAAATCAGTGGGATTTTATTTTGGCAGTCAAAATCGAATTGATTTAACATGAAACATCAAAAAAAAAAAGATTAAGAACCTCAAGTTTGTGTATAATTTATCATTTAAAGAATCATCGTGAATAGAAGACATCTGGTTAGGCTTTAATCAACTGACACTCGAACGACTGGACGAAGTTTACTTCATATTTCATATACTCGCTCGTACAGCTCTAAGTGTTTCTCAGCCTCTTGCAGTTGTATTATAAACATTTCAAGAGCGCAGAATTATTAGTCATGTTTGTCTTTCCTTCTCGTCTATTCGAGCTATGCAAATATCAATAAGAGACGCACCTAAAACAGGTCGTTTTAAGGGCTAGCACTTAAGAATGTACTTTTATTAAACTAAAAACCTGAGATTATGGAGTGCTGTCTGGATAAACTCAGCTCACTGTAGGGTCGAACCCAAGGCGCCGTCGATACAGCCATCTATTTTTACTCGGAGCACTGGATCATAACGTCTTATTTGTCGATGTGAGCTGACTGTGATGGATCTCACAGGCTTTATCTATGGGCTCAGCTTGATGGGAGCGACGCCATCGTCACAGACGTGTCTGAATTAAGGGCTTGGTGGTAAACAGATCAATTTTCATCGAAGCTTTTTGATGGACAATGTTCACATCCAGACAAGGAGCGACACAGACAGTTCACCTAAGCTGGAGCCATCCGACTTAAACCACAAAAGCTAGCTCCAGAGATGCATAAATAGCTGAATTACATCTAAAATGGAGCCTAATGAACCCCTACTTCACTTTATATTGACTCCTTAGCACAAACTGGAGAGTATCCTGACAATATTGGGGAAGTTAATCGAACTCCATAACACTTTCATTACCGTTACAGAGTGGACCGCACAAAGGTCACCGCAGCTGTGCAAACATGCCAGTCATTACTGTGCGTTTTGTACTCATTTCCTCAGGGATAGAACGTTAGAACAGATAAAAAAGAAATGGGACTTTATTGTGCCGATTGTGTAATATAGTAAGATACCTTATCTATAATGCAAGCTTATCAAATGAGCTGTAGGGAGGAAAGGCTGAGAGAAGAGCGCAACCCACGAATGATGTTTAATATCAACTCACGTCAATAATAAATGACCTTTTATTATGTAAATTGCATTCAACGGCAACCGAATGATGTCATTTCAACGTATTTGACAAATCTGAAGAAGCTCCGAACTGTCACGCAGATGCCGACAAGCTGCAAGAGCTACAAGAGCAATTCCGTTTCGAAATGAAAGGGAATTTCATTAACCATGAATATCTAATCCACCCAAACAGGACATAATGCAGGGAAATTCATTACGATTAATTAAACACACGAAATTGCTTTTTTGTTTAATGACATTGAAAATGGAAAAGTGAGGGAAATTTCAGAGCAAGAGCACAAGCGCTGCTTGCAGATGCATAAGAATGCTGGACTATTTCCAGAATAATTTGTCATTCTTGCATATTTGTTATATTTTGAAAATGTGTGTAATTTTTAATGTGGGTGATCTTATCCAGAGAAGGGGAAGGAATCTCCAGTGTCAATGCACTGTAATGGTTAGAAATAAAGCTGTAACTTTACGTAAGTTTTGCGACGTGTCTTCACCACTTTGTAGCTTCTCAGTAACATGACGAGCTGCATTGTTTTCCCTTGGAGATCACACATTCGAATGCTAATGATGCCACATTCATAATGGGCAGGTGTCCAACAGGGTTAAACTGACCGTACTCTCAGAGAGGAAGGAAGGAGTGGTCTACATTCTCTTGACAAATCAATCACAGCCACAGTAGCTAATAATGGCACATTCTGAGGAGGCACACGATAGCCTTTGCTCTCTGTGGTTGGTTATTGTCTGAGAGGTAAGACTTGGGGATGCCCAGGTTAGGGACAATCAAGAAAGAGCAACCAAAAGGAGAAGCTGGTGAGGAGGCTATACATCTGCTATACATTAAATGATGGAAATTATACGGTGCTCTTTATGTTTGTGTTTTCTTAACAATAAGAAGGAATAATAAGGGATGTGCAGTTACAATATAGGAAAAATAACAGTTTTGTGAAATTTTCATCTAAATGAATGGGAGCCTTTTGTGAAAGACCTCCCCTGACTATCATATTAGTGGTACATTCCACCCCAACAGCTCTAATTTGATTATTATCATAGCTCAGTTAAGTATTTAAGTCTAACCCTGAAGTCCCAATTAGAGTAATAATCACTCCGAGTCATCCCCTTCTATCACTTCCTTCATATTTTTTAGTGGGATCTACCATCAATACAAACTGAAAATTACTGATTAGCTGGTTATCGAAACACTATACCGATTAACTTTGAGAAGTGCAATCACCTTGACTCTTTTATGTGCAAATCCTCTGTAAAATGCCTTCAAACTGCCTGAATGTGATGCTAATATTAGATCCTAAAAAAAAAAAAACGTATTGGCACCTTTCACAGCTGCAATATCTCCCGTGTGCCAGGCCGAAGAAGTGACAAGGAAATTGCAATGCAGAGTGAGACAGGTCTGGACACCCCAGTCCACGCAAACTGTATATTACTGGTATTGAAGAGGACTCTTTCCTATTAGCTGTCAGGCAAAATGACTGGGTGCCAATGATGATGCTGCAATCCAACACTAGCACCCTTTTACCAAACCATAAGTGGAAAACAAAACCTGTTTTCATTAGCAGGACCTAGCAAGGGTAACAGATTAACTTCCTGGAACGATGGACTAATGAGGAAGGGAACATGGCGTGTGAGGAAAATATTAGTTCGCTGCCAGTTCTTTGCTTCTGCAGGAGGACATTATGACTTTATAGGCCGCCTACGCTGTATTTGGCCATGTTTTTCTGACTAGTCTGAGAAAACTGTTGTTTATTATTGCATGTAATGACTGCTTTTAGATTAATTCGTCTCCCTCTCTATCTCCCTCTCTCTTGTCCATTTTTTTTCACCTCTCCTACTTGCCATCTGTCTCTTCTCCAGCCACCAATTTCGAACCAGTGTTTTTTTTCTTCCCCATGTCACCTCTTGAGGCCATTTCCAGACCACATTTTCATACTTTCTCTCTAACTTTAAAACTTTTCCTACCTACACATAATGTAAACAAAGAATAATACTTTTGTACAGTAAGTACTTTACTGTATGTGTTCCATTTGTAAAATATGAGCTGCTGGAACACCAACACTGAGGTTAAGTAGAACTTTAAGCCCTCTGACAATTTAGACACAACAGTGCTCCAAATGCTCCATGTAACACTTTTGATTGCCATTACAGACCTAGACCCAGGGTTGGAAAATAACGAACTATATATTGTCTCATCAGAATTCTGTACTTGAGTACATAGTTGACAGTAATGGTACTTCCTGAGTATTTTTATACTTTATATAGTACCTTTATAGCTACAACCTGTAGGAAAGACAGTTTGACTAACAAACCTACTAAACTTTAAAAACTCCAACCACATTTGGTTATGTTAGCTAACCAGTTTAGAAATAAAACTAATTGTAGATAATGACAAAAGACATTTGTAAAATATTTAACTGAGTAATTACTCCTAACTAACTCACTAACATCTTACTTGGTTCATTTTCCTGGTGTACATTTAATCAAACGAGGATTCAACTCCTTCACAGCATGTGCTCACACTCAGCAAACATTTCATTCAGTTTAATAAAAGTACACTTTGCCCTTTAAATAACATAAATACAACAACAATAATATGGGTATCAGTGAAAAGAATATTTGCCTATCAATCTTAATAACCACAATGCAGTCAACTATGGTGTCCTCTCAGTTTGCTGTGCTTGTGTAATTCAGTGTGGTTTTATTTAGAAATCCAAAACCCCACAAAGCACCGGGTTCAATTTCGTGACTGATGATTTTGGTACTGTTGTAGGGCCTGTTTGGGGGATTTTCTTCAGATTGTTGTTTGGAGTGTCATTAGGAGTGTTGTTGGGACTGTCACTGGGAGTTTTGAACAAATTGTTGCTGGGATTATTGTAGGAATAACTGTAGGGATTGTTGAAAAGTGTATCTAGGATTAGTGTTGGAAGTGTCATAGGAATTTGGAATTGTTGTTGAACGTGTAGGCGGCATGGTGGTTTAGTAGACAGCATTTTCACCTTGCACCTCCAGCGTCTGGGTTCGATTCCCGCCTTAAGTCTGTTTGTGCTTGGTGGGTTTCCTCCCTCAGTCCAAAGACATGCAGATTAGGATAATTGGCATTCTCAAATTGACCATAGTGTGTGTGTGCCCTGTGATCAATTGGTACCCCATGTTAAAAAACTTTACACATTAAGGATAAGAGTACCCCATGTTAAGAGTGGTGTTTTGGGATGGTGTTTACATTGTAATTTAAGAGTGTTGCTGGGATTGTCACTAGGATTTTTGTAAAAATTGTTGTTGGGAATTTTGTAGGGATCGGTGCTGAGACTGCTGTAGTGATTGTTGATGAAATAGTCATATAGAGTGCTGTATAGTTTGTTACTGAAATTGATGTAGGCATTGTTGTTGAGAATTTTGTAAGGGATTGTTTTAGAGAGTGTTGTTGAAATACCTGTAGGGTGTTTTATAGGAGTTATTTTTGGGAGTGTTGTTGGAAGTGTTGCTGGAAGTGTTGTTAGGAATGTCAGGACTTGTTATTTGGATGTGTTGTTTGGAGCTATGTTTGCAATGCCATTAGGAGTGTTGGTTGGGATTGTCGCTGGTATTGTAAAGATTGTTGTTGGAAGGGAAGCAGAAGTAACTGTAGATAGTATTGAAGGGATTGTTGAGAATGTTGTTTGCGGTGTCATTGTTACAATAGTCACTTGGAATTGTTGTAAAGATTGGAATTGTTGTTGGGAGTGTAGTAGGAATTGTTGCTGGGATTGCTGTAGTAATTGTTGATGAAAGGGAGTATTGTGGTGCTTGTTACTGGGATTATTGTAGAAATTGGCATAGGAAGCGTTATTTGGATAGTTGTTTGAAGTGTCAATAGGAGTGTTGTTGGAAGTGTCCTTGGGAGTGTTGTTTAAAGTTTTGTTTGAATATTGTAGGGATCGTCACAAGATTTTTGAAATGTTGGAATCGTTGTGGCGTGTTGTCGGAACAGCTGTGGGCAGTGTTATAGGGATTGTTCTGGGATTGTTATTAGATGTGTTGCTGGAACTGTTACGAATGATGTCATAATTGTTGCACCGCAGGGATTTTTGCTAGGATTTCCGTGGTGACTGTCAATGGAATTGTTGTACAGAATGTTGTAGGGGTTTTGTTGAAGGAATTGTTGCTGGTAACGTACTGATTTCTGGGACAAGCAACTGTACTGAGTAATGTAATGTAATGATCAACTTGTGCAACCACATGCACTTCAACAAGCGGTTATACTAAACAATAAATACAGAAATAAAATGATATATACAGTACATTAAATGGTATGCATATAATGTTTAGTGTGGCAACTATTCATACTTGGGTTTATATGTAGGCTGCAGAGATACAGGAAATGTAATTTTTTAGAGAGAAGAAAAATTAGGGATATTCCTTTTGTATGCTTTTGGTATTTGTTTTATTTCCCTTACAACTATGCCCAAAAAGATGTTCGCACACTGAGTACATAATACATATTTGCTTACATTTACTGGGATATTTTCAGATTAGTGTGAAAACGTCTGACTTTCACACCTCCAGCCTCAAGTTATTATATAATGGCCTGATTCTGGAAGAGCTGGAAAAGGTGTGAAAAGGGTATCTGTTACACCACTTACACCATGTTATGTTTGCTCCATGTCTGATCGGGGCACTTTGTTTCTTTTATAAGGACACAATGTCTCCCAGGTCTTAACGGTCCAAATCCCAGTGGAGCACCAGCATCATTGAAGTAGCAATCTCCGGCGCCACTTGTCCATTACTCCACCTTTAGTATTTCCTCACTATCTTTTGCTCTGCTCTTGTTCTGTCTTACAATTTCAACCTTAGTGTATTCACTCTCTAAATTCATCTTGGGAAGTGAGGGCTATGCAGTGCAAGCACAGGTTACATCAGGGTTCACAGATCCACGAAAAAGCTGTCAAAAAATATTTAGTCTAATTACAGTATATCTCTCACACAATATGATATAATTCTTCGCTCAATATGTCAAAATGCCGTGTAAAATGCTGCAGTAGTGATGGAGCACAACATGTTGCTGAACTTGTTATGTAACTGCAACACTACCTACCTCATGTCTGGCCTGTGTTATTCTCTATTTTCAATCTCTCTCCTTCTGTCTCTCTTTTTCCGTTGCTCTCGGCCTGAAACGACTATCTTACACCCCCTCACCTTCACGTCCAGTGTTTGGCTTGGGAAGGTGTGCGAGTGTGTAAATGCAGGCAGCTGCTGAAATATTTATTGATCTGTTTTCCTCAGCGTTAGCCTTTGTATGTTTCGTCTGTCTCTCCTGATCTTACATCAGCTTCAGCTGCTGATCCCTGCCAGAGACGGAGGAAAACGCTATAGAAGAGGCCGGCATGAGTTTTCCGCACCGTGTCATTCCACTGCACTCTTAAGTTAAATAGGAATTAAATAGGAATTGGTGGAACCATCGCCATTGGGATTTAAAGGTATCGGGTTGCGTTTAGACCTCAATCTGGCACATGGAGATTTTAAAAAAGTCAAACTATATTTCAAATTCTGGGTCAGACTTAGGGTATTTCAAGATTATAATGGACATCAAGAGTATGACAGCGTTGATCTGTATAGCCATATCATATAATATCAGGAAATCATGTGGCAAGGAATATGAAAGAAGTAATGATTGGATTGTTGAAAAATAGCACGGATGATATGGGTTCATGTCTGAAGATGTGTGCAGTCCAAGTGAGTGTTTTAGGGGATTACAATTTTTTTTTTTTTTTTTGCAAGATTCAGTGGTTAGTTTTTTCTTTCATTTGTCTTTAAAGGGGACCAAGTATGAAAATTTACCTTTTACCTTTAACTAATCAATATCAGCTCCGTCATTGCTAAATGCTAACGGCTAACCTAGCCTTCTTCAGCTTTAAGTTACTTAATTTTTTGTAGTGTTTTATCTTTCATATCGCTGAACACTGAATATTTTACTCACTCACTCATCGCCTATACCGCCGGGAATATTTAATTTTTAGTGTGTTTCATGATATTCTGTGTGCATGAGAACAGAGTGTTTTTCTTTCTTTTACCTCGACACACTGAACTATCAATAAACATATTCCACAATAATTTATGTTAAGGGTCGTAAAACTGTTGAAGGCTCATACTGTTAATGCAGAACTACTCCCAAGTTTCTGTTCTTCTTCACCTTATCTTTTATAAACATTCCAGACCAGATGTAACTGCTCCTGCACCCACCTTTTTGGTTCTTCGTGTGTTTGTGCATATATATACTCCTGTCTCCCACAATAAACTTTGAACATCTTACTGAGCACTGACTTGTGTGTTTCATTGAGGGGTTCCCTGGACTCCAGGCGGGACGAGCACAAGGCTGAGCACTGAGTAGACAAAAGGGGGGACTACAGTACCAAAATCCAAGAAATCCTTACAGTACACTGCCTTTTCGTGTGTACAGGGTCACAGGGGGCCTGGAGCCTATTCCAGGAGGCTTAGGGCACAAAACAGGGTACACCCTGGACAAGGTACCAATCGATCGCTGGGCACAAACATATACACTCAAACGTTCATTCACACATTACAGCGAAATTTGGGAATGCCAGTTAGCCTAATCTGCCTGTCTTTGGACTGTGGGAGAAAACTGGAGTACCCGGAGGAAACCCACCAAGCATGAGGAGAAAATGCAAACTCCATGCACACAGAGCGGGAATCTAACTCTGGAGACCCTGGAGGTACAAAGCAACTAAGCCACCACTACTGAAAATATATATATTTTAAATAAAAAACACGTTAAATCGTTTGCTACTGAAAACCCTTTTGGCGTTTGTTTTGTTCGTCTGGGAAACGTTGTAGAACATACCGAATATTAATGGGTTAAAAAGGAAATACATGTTACATGTTCTGATTGGCTATGAAAATATGGAAAAATCAATCATGCCAGAATGCATGATATGAGTTGTATTTTAGCTGGAACATTAACACATACGGGTTTGATGCCAAACTCATTTATTCAGATGTCCATGTGGGTTTCCTCCAGATTCTCTAGTTTCCTTTCACTTTCTGAAAACCTTCCAGTAGGTAGACTCTATACAATAAAATCCCACATGACGTGGATGTGTATGTGGTGCCACGTTATTCGTGTTTTTGCGTCAAATGTTCCAGGGATAGTCTCTGCATCCACCTCGACTCTGGCCTAGATAAAGTGCTTACTGAAGATTGAGTGAGAAGCCTCATTTGCTTTTCATTTACCCCAAACTAATTTAAAGTGGTGCCAACTCAGATAAGTACTTTTTTACTTTAACGTTCCTTGATGTTGCTCTGATTTTGCTGTTGTTTATGGATGAGTTGTTTTGTACGAATTTACAATGAACAAAACGTGCCTGCAACACCCACACCCGTATCTTCATACTCGGGTTTGCGAGTCTAAAGCACTGGAGTTGGCAAGATGTCAGGTTTCATGAAATAACAGGAGGATGAAGCAACGATGAAGAAAAAAAAATAGGAAGAACAGAGAATTAGACGGCTTTACTCTAGAGTAGAGAGCAGAGATGGAAACGGGGAAAGAGAAAGAGAAGGGAGAGAGCAGAGAAGAGTAAAAGAGGCTCGGGAGAGGAAGGAGAGAGAGATATGATGAGAGGGGGAAAAAGAGAAAAAGCAAAGAGAACAGAACTGAGATGATAAAACAGAGGAAAATGAGATAGGGAAGTGAAAAGGGATGAAGGCTGGCAAAGGAGGAAAAGAAGTAAAAGAAAAAGAAACAGGATGCAGAGGAAGAGGAGGAAAGAGAACAGAGAACAGTGAAGAAAGGGGAAAACATAAAGGGGGTGTATGAAAAAAGAAGGATGATGTGAAATAGGAAAGAGATGAGAAAAGGAGAGGAGTGGAAAGTGGACGAAGAAGAAGACAAGCAGAAGAGAAAAGAGAGGAATGAAAGGGGAAAAAGTAAAAGAGACAAGTGGGAGAGGATGAAGAGAAGACAGGGATGGCAGAAGAATGGAGTGAGGGAAGAAAATGTAAGGCAGGAACATGTGAGAAGATAACAATAGAAAACAGGGCAAGAAAACAGAAAATCTGACAAGGGACATGGATCAGAAGTGGATGAACAGCCAAAGAGAGATGTGGCAAAGGATGATAGTGAGGAAGAATAGACCAAGAGGAAGAAGGGAGCAGGACGCTGCTCATATGTCCGTCCCGAACAGCTGTGCCGAACTCTCTCGACCGTTAAATCCTGGAAAATCACACAAATTGAACCGTATAGCAGTATATCTCATCTAAAACTCAGAAACAAGCTCATTACAGCCGAATTACTCACAAGCACACGAGTCATTATCCTGATTGAGCTGAGGTAAAAGTTTACGATGCGATGAACCGATTAAACCCAAGTCCTTCTTCTTGTATGCTTGTGAAACTGGTAAATAATATTCCTCCTGTTTAGCACGTGAGAAACAAGCTCGGCATGTGGAGCTCAGTTCTGCCCGGACATTAAGTGCTGTACTGTAAGTTCACAGGCGAGGTTCATTTTCCAGACGCAGATTAAGACTAAAAGGGATTTACTGTGCTACGAATTGAATTATGGTGTAAATTATTTGTGCATCATTTTGGGATAGTTGAGGTTTGAGGTTTGTGTTTCATGTAGGAGTGTATTCTTGCTTTAAATATTAATAACTAATAACTCCTAATAAATTATGTATGTTCCTTACATGGGTACACGTTCTGGTATTAGCTAGCTAACCATCTAAACTTTCCGTCAATTTACAGTACGAGGGATGTTCAAGTCAAACCAGGGCTTTTAATGATGTTTCTCATGTACAAAGACATAAAAGGGGTTGACAGAAGACTTCAAGATGAGACATATTTAAATGGTATGAAGGCTAAGGTTGAGGTGGCTCGGAAACCACTGCAGTCGTTCCTGTATACATTCTGTGAGTGGAATGGCTGATCCATGAAAATCGGTGGATAACATGTGGCAAACTTGTGAAAGAGACGCATCTGTATATGGGAAATGTACACAAATAATTCGCCAACACCACTTACATGTTGCAAGAACATGGCTGGGAGTTATTGACACATCCTCCGTACAGTCTCGACCTCACCAACATCATATTTGGGCTGTTAAAGGATTTCCTGGGAGGCCAGCGTTCCAGAAGTAAAGCTACTTTGATAGTTTTCAATTACTATGGCAACACTGGCATAAGTGTATTTTAGGTATTTTATAGCGAAATTTAAATCGTTTTTACTGTCATAACTGTGTTCTGTTATCCTGCACAATCAAATGTCCCGCTTTTACTTAAACACCTCTCGTAGATAACATTACAGCAAACTAGCTAGCATTGAGTGATTTGTATATATCTTCTGGGATTTCCATGTAATACTGTATATTATAGTTAAGAGTATAGATAGTTAGGCTAGGTAGAGAATTTCATAAGGGTGTGTGTTGAATATTACAAAAACTTGGGTAGCTCACTGGTTAAGGTATTGGATTACAGGTTGGAAGGTCCCATGTTCAAACCCAACAAAGACCAGATTGCCACTGTTGGGTTGGTTAAGGCATTAGGCTACGGTTTGGAATGTCCCATGTTCAAACCCAACAAAGACCAGATTGCCACTGTTGGGTTGGTTAAGGCATTAGGCTACGGTTTGGAATGT
>JAQQZS010000019.1:3844844-3856498 GCA_030068045.1 Platyallabes tihoni | reverse complement strand
CCCAGGTTCAAATCCAACGACCACCAAGTTGGGCCCTTGAGCAAGGCCACTTAACCCTCAACTGCTCAGATTGTATAATAAGACAAAAAAAATGTACGTCGCTCTGGATAAGGGTGTCTGTCAAATGCCATAAATGTAGTGAAAACTTTAATGAAGAGGCATGAGAATGTACAATGGTATGAATGCATTTGTAGTTACATACTGGCCAAATTTATCTCAACTATTATGCTTTTTATTTACGTAAATATGTATTATTTACATCAATATATAATAGTTTAGAGAAAAAAAAACATCATCAGGACCATACAAAATAAAGACCTATTGGAGAACCTTCATTAAATAAAAGTAATATCTTCATGAAGGTATTTTCATGAACACGGCTTACAGTAAAGACCCCTTCTTATATTGTTTACATACCAGAATGCTAGCTGATGTTAGTCTTTTAAACCCAACAAAAATTACTGCCTTGACATTGTTGCCATACTTTTGACACCTGTAGAACAATTGGTGACGGCGTTTTTAACAAACGTAGGCTTGTCTAGTCATTTTTTTAAATAATTTTTTTTTTATTGTAACATTTTATTTTATTCCCTCATAGGACACTAACATAAATTAAATGGTAGAAAATGCTTATTGTTAACGTAACAATAAACAACACAGGATGATAGATGACAAATAGGATGTGATTAGAAATATGACATAAAATATAAATGATTGTGAAATATAAATGATCATGAAATATAAATGATTGTGAAATAAACCATAACATGAATTATAAATGATGGTAAGAGTTATGAAAGTGTAGCCTTGCATTAATAGCTGTCTGGTCTACAGAGCACTAAACACAAGGACGTTCTCCAACAAAGTACTTCTGTAAGTTGCTTTAAGATTTGGAGAAGGTCTGCCAAATGTTATGAAAGTACAGTAAATAGGAATATAAATGTACTGCTGTGCAGACAATCAAAGCAATGCAATAAAATAATTTAAACAAATTAGACTAGCTATTCAATTAAGTCAAAAGTAATGGATTACTCTCAGTTAGCGTGTATCTGTGGTAGTTGGTCTGAGATGCATTAGTGGAAGCTCAAGAAATTTTCAACCGTTAAGCCTTAATTTTAATGGTTTCAGCTTTGTAAAGTTTGCTTTTATGAAGCTTAATAAGCATAATTAATTATTGTAAATTGACAAGGTATTAGCAATTTGGCACTTCAGGACTGATTGGCATTTCTTAACCTATGATTAAAAATTAAACACAATGAAAATCAGTATTGCAGATTTTTTTTTTTTTTTTCCTTCTTCTTCCCTAAATCAGGGGTAGCTCAGTGGTTAAGGCATTGGACTATGGTTCAGAAGGTCCCAGGTTCAAACCCTACGACCACCAAGTTTCCACTGTTGGGTCCTTGAGCAAGACCCTCAACTGCTCAGGAGTATAATGAGATAAAAATGTAAGTTGTTCTGGATAAGGGTATCCGCTAAATGTGATGCAAATGTTAAGCAGTGGTTAGCCGCAATAGCTTATGGTAGCCTCATTATACAAAATGTGGCATTCATGCCAATCAAGGCATGTCTTTGGACTGTAAGAGGAAACTGGATTACCTGAACAAAACCCTCAAAGCATTGAAAAGGCGATCTCCACAAATGCACAGACTGGTGGCAAGATTCCACTCCGCAACCCTGAACTGTGTCGTTTTTTGATAACTAATATAGTTAAGCAATGTCACATGAAAGGGAGTGCTATTAGAATGACAATCAGCACAGCTATGATGTGAAAATAGGCACAAACACGTCTTTGAGTAGTTCTTTAAATCTCTTACTGTAAGTTTCTCTTTCTAAGACCAATTAGTTCACTTTAGAATATCAGCTCCAAAAACAGCTGGGTTCCGGAGTATTAACCAAAATAGCGATAAATGGAAAGCTAGAGCACTATGTAGGCTGTACGATCCCTAGTCCCACACATCATGTAGAGCCCTTGATCAAAGGGTTGGAGAGTGATGTGGGATTTAGTCTAGTGTTAGAAGCTAGTTATTTTTGCATCGGTAAATAAAAGATCAGTGACGGTTCACAGGTGATTCAGAAAGAATTATTAAGGAGATTATTAAGATTCTTAATTATTAAGAATTATCAGATGTATTTTCATGCTGAAAGTGCTTTTGTGACTGGTTTTGAATGTGGGTTTCGGCAGGCAGTTGCTCTCTCCTCGGTACTGCAGACCTACTTCCAACCATGCTGGTGACCGACAGTTAGTATAATTAACAGTTATTCAAACACCTGAGACATGGAATGATACATATACATAGTAAATCATCCCTGTGCTATTCCTGTCTATTATTACCACTCGTGGTAAGGAGGAGGTGGTCTGACCTCTGTGCCACAATGTCTTCCCTATACATTTTGCAGCTGGTTTGTTCATGCATTGAAGCAGCACTCTCACTCAGCCATTTTCAAATGGATAAAGCTTGTAGCTCCTCCTGATGGATCCTTCCTTTCCAATGCATAGGGTAGACCATGATCATAAAGTGCTTGTATCAGTATCATATCTATTCATTAGCAGAGTTTATAATAGCTTGCACATTTCAGCTCTAATGTACACACAGCTACTGTAGATGCTAGATGACTGCGCTTCCTTTTACAGAGCAATTGTTTGCAGTGGTTCTTGCTATGGTATCTCAATCCATAAGAAATGTTTACTGTTGTATAGGTACCAGGGTATTTTTCACAGTACCCTGGTACTTATTTGCTGATATAGTACAGGTACCACACTACGGTACATGGTTCTACCATGGTTCATACTTTGGTACAACAGTAAATATATTCAAGTATGGTACAGAATGGATAGAATGGAACACATGCAGTATACTGGGAAAAATGATATGCATATTAATGCACCATAATAGTAATATTTATATAGTATGCTACCACTGGATGTAACATTAATCAAATACCGTAATGTTGAAACTCTTAATATTACATACAGTAACATGGCACTGCCCATACTATACCATACCAGTGGTACGTACTGACATATCTAATATGATACAGGGTGCACAAACATAGAACAATAGATACCTGCTAAACTTTGGTAGGCACTGTAACACAATAAGTTCCATGGAATTGTGGCACATTGTACTACCAGGTTTGTTAAGGAGCTGCAATAACAATAACACACAATACACCTGATACCTAGCAAAACCAAAGTTTTAAGAATTTTAGATAAATCCAGTATAATAGGACTATTTTTGTAAAGTCTGTTATTGCTTTACAACACTATTTTGTGCATAGCATGCAGTTGGAGACGCAGCCTTTAATGCCTTTGCTTTCATTGCAAATGACTAACGTCTAGACGCTTTGTTGTGTTGCGTCGCTACTGGTGTAAGCAGGTAAATCTTCCAAAATGACATCTCTAGGAAAGGTTTAAAATGTCTGTGTATATCAAATATGTATAAAAATGCGTTTCTAATCTATAAGAAATGGAAAAAAAAAAAAAAAACAAACAAGAAAAAAACAGTTCTTGGTTGTACCCTTAGATCCTACATTACACTCTGTTGAATGCACATATACTACATCTTTTAAAAAAAGAAAAGAAAAAGAATCCACTCTGAAATTATGCTCGTGACATTTTCATCTGCTAATGAGCTCATTATTCATGCCGTTATGAACTCACCCATTTTGAAGCATAGGCTACCTGTGGGATCTCCGCTCGTGTAATAAGTCAGAGTTACAAATGACTGCAGTGCATGCCTTTCTTTAGCTAGTACTGCACCAAGCAGCAGGGGACAGACAGACAGACAGACACCACACACACACATAACACAAGGCTACGTGTAGGGTATGGCTGGTGTTAGCAGCTAAGTCTTTCACATTGATTTGCAGCTGAGCACCTTGTCCTGTGTAACAAAGCCACTCAGCAAAAAAAAAAAAAAAAGCGGTTCCTTGTTCGTCAAAGAGCGTACTTCAATCTGCAGCTCTAAATCTGTATGCACACGCAGACACACACATATATACAGAACCCCTAGAGCAAAACTATTCCCTTTCGACAGTTCAATCCGGCGTCTCGGTACAACCTTATAGAGCAAGAATTTTTCCCTAGGTCCACAACTTATTATGTTCTCCCTATATGAGATTAACTATTGATACGAGATCGATGGAGGCTATTTGCAGCATGGCTGTGGCGTCTGATAAATATATAGATGTTCTCTGCCGGTGCTGGGTGCCCTCGGCTCTTTTATTGACTCGCACAAACCCCCTTTCGCTGGAGGAATGTTTTAAATTCATCTTGCTTGGCGTCTAAACAAGTCCGCCTGCAATAGTGGCGATGTTCTAGATTTCTTCTATACATGCATGAATGTACCTTATAGTGAGTATGAGATAAGAGATATATGTGTGTGTGTGTGTGTATTTAAGTGTAACTACATTTCTGTGCATGTGCCTTCCTCTCGTTTCCCTCCCGTCTCTCATCTCTCATTTCTACCTCACTCCGTGACCACCAAAGCGATTGCTCTGCGCTCTACTAAATAAAACATGGCCCTCTTTTCACTTTTATTCGCAGAAGATCCTGTGCATATTCATGTACCCAACAAAAGGAAGAACGGAGGAGGAAGTGGGTAGTATTACAGTAATTAAACACGACGAACGAACCCATCCCACGCCACCAGCGACCCAAATTCGTTCCCGTTTTTTCCCCCCCTTTTTTTTCTAATCACTTACAGTATAATGACTGTAATTATATTAATGAATAATCATTACACCGTGATCTCCGCTTATTGTCCTGGACCCAATTGCAAACCGAGTGGTCAGGATATAATGAGATAGGAGACTGAGATGTGGACCCGCTGAGGCATATCTCTGAGGTGAAACGTCAGCACTTTCAAGGTGACCTCAAGGTCACAGCTAAAAGCAGGAGAACGGAGGCTAAGAGGTGGAGATTCCCTGCCATGTGACTGTTAATCTGTTAGTCTTTGTGCATGGGTCATTTCTGTGATTTCTTCACGCATGCACTTTCCAAAGATGCCTTTAGTGTGGTTCATATTTCTAGGGTAAAGTGTCGAACATGTTTAAACCACACTTTTTTTTTTTTATTGCTTTTGGTTTGTGTAGTGTTAAACCCAACCAAATAGCAAAAACCAAACAAAAACATCAATTTAACTTTGATTTGGATTCAATATCACTCATTGCATCAATTAAGAAGAGTTCTAAAAGAGGTTCTAAGAGGTTTTTGGGTTCTTCATGATATCACATAAATAGATTAGGAATAGGATTTGATTCATGAAATATTTGCGTATGAAAATATATAATTTAATGATCCAATGACATCATGATGTTCAAATTGTATGCTTTTGGTTGATGTGTTATTCCGCTCACATATGCCTAGTGAACCAAACTAAAGTGACATATTTATTATAAATCTTGTTCAGAAAACCAGTATTTCAAAGAAATCACAAAACAAAATAAACAAATAAACAAACTGCCAACATTAAATATTTCATTTTTTTTTCTTTTTGTTTGTCAGTACAAATCTCCATATGAATTCTCTAGTTCTTTGGTTCAGGTTAGCCGAAAAGAAATTAAAAATGCACAGTATATTTGGTTCCCCCTCTGAAATCAGATCAAATCAAATCACTTTCTTACCGCATTTAAACCAGACAGTATGCTGACACTGAATCAAAGCCAAATTTATACTTTTAATCCATTTGCATCTTGAAGCAGCACATTCACGGTACATTTCTACTAACCGGACATAGCCATATAGCAAAAGAAAAGGGTTAAATTTGTACTAAATAGACAGTAACTTTGAAATATAGCAACGTGATTTAGATCATACTTGTCCGCTGAACATTGGAACGCATTTTTGCATGAAACGAAGGTTGTGGAATTTGGCTCCGATTACTTACGTTATACTCACGTTCCGGTTGACAAACTTCACAGTCGGGATTTGAGAGCAGGAAAATTTATAACAATCAAGACATATTGCAATGTACGTGTATGCACCTCAGGTTTGATTTAATACAGACATGAAAAAATTTGGCCTAAAATCTGCTTGTCTAATATTTCACAATATTGGAATGGAATAGATTTGAGGCAGTACTTTTTTGTTATGTTAACCTTTTAATTCAGTGTTTATTTTCTTTGTTTTTGTTACTCCAAATATCCAAATATCCAAAATTGCATTTCTGTTTGCTCTGACCTTTTGCTCAATTCAAAACACACAATCTGTTTAATTCAATTTCCTGCAGTTCATTTGATTCCCAGTCTAATTGCCGCAGTTGGATCGCAAGATAGAATTCACTCCGACGCAAACAGAAAGAAGTCAGTCTGGATACGAGTATGATTGCTGAGTTCTCACCTGCCTGAAGAACCACACTGAGCACTGAGCACACCAGGGTTCCTTTTAAATGAACCTAACACTGGATAAGTGAATACACCCTCAAGATTTCTGACTTTTTCGGATAAAGATGAGCATTTATTACACATTGTTCGCTTGCCAAAACAGCACCTCATATAATAACGCAGGTCTGAAAACA
This sequence comes from Platyallabes tihoni, assembly GCA_030068045.1. NCBI lineage: Eukaryota > Metazoa > Chordata > Actinopteri > Siluriformes > Clariidae > Platyallabes > Platyallabes tihoni. The sequence goes on along the minus strand of JAQQZS010000019.1, from coordinate 3,849,980 downwards.
ACGCAATCTGTTGGTCTTCAGTCCAACAGGTGCAAGGAGTGTGTGCAGATCTCCAGGCATCCTGCCCGGGCACTGCACTCTTTGGCTAGGGTGCCAAGCACCATCCCTTCACCTCCTGCCTTGGATTTTCAAGCTGACTCGTAGTCCAAAACTGCAAAGCTAAGAAGCGACGGCACACTCTAGATACAACGGACGGAAGATAAAGAGCACAAGGAAGCCTGGAACATGATGCAGTTCAGGCGGCGTGGATTTGACAGGCAAAGGGAGGGGTTGTGGGTTTAAACGAGGAGGCATCTGTTGGGGTTGGCAGCATACGCCATCCCTCTATCCCTCCTATCCCTTCATCCTTCCATCGCTCTTTATCTGCCAGCCAAATTTGGCGTTCCAGTCTCCAGTTGAGATGCCAGGCTGGCTAACATGTTCTACATGCGCCGACCCCACTTGTATTTTCCATATGTCGTAGAAAGAAGCCATGTTATTGGTGAAGCGCTAATTCACAATCAACCCTGCAAGAGTGCTTTTCTCTTCAATGAGTAAATTCGGTAAATAGGGAAATGATTTCTAATCTGATTCCTGAAGTATTGGCACCCTTTTTGCCTAAATGGTTTCAAAAGTATTGGTGGGCCAACATTAATTTAATGGGATGCCTTCTCAGGGGACTACGTATAAGAGCATCAGGTTTCTTCCTGTAATATTTAACAAGGTTGAAGAGGAGCTCAGATACTCCTCCGTGCAAAATCCTTTATTATTACAACCATCTAGCATAAGGCTAGAGAGCATGGCCAATTTTGTTCTCTTTGACTTTCAGCCAAACTCAGCATTCAAACGTGCAATCTCGGAACAACAGGGTTCTCCAGACGCTTTTCTGTTGGGGTCCACTAGACAGGCTGTAAGATTCATACCTTAAAGATTGCACATGTGGCAGTATATAAAATTTTTAATTCTTTTTTTTTTTCCGTCTAAAAAAACAAAACAGAACTAGAGTCCCCTAGAGACGGAGAGTAATTTTATTTAATAGCGTCCCAATGGACCCACCATTTTGAGGATGGTAATTTCAGTATTTTTTTTTTAAATATTCATAGCCATTTTTTTCTAAAAGAAGAAAGAAGACATTTTTTTTTGTCTAAGAAAATTGAAGCAGTTTTCCCACCTGTTTCAGGGAGGTCCAGAGCTTTTAGTCATTGGATTCATTACTCATTTTAAATTTCCATGTGCAATTCCAAGAGTTCCATTTTGTCTGTTCAGTCCAGCTATTAAAATTAGCACCTGGCTATACTGAACTCCTTTTCAAATCTCTATATTTAAGAGTTGGTGGTTCTTGGGTGCTGGATTAAGCGGAATTTGATATAAATACAGTAAAAGCTCACTCTCATTGGGCTCCTTACTGGCACCTTAAAGTTATCTATGGAAAGATCAGCCAGGTGAAAATAGTAACACTGACCAAAATGTGTAAGGAGATCTTAGGGCTGTGGAGCCACAGGAGTGGTAAGAGACCTCAAATCAATATCTGCTAGGGTCACATCTGAAACGGTGCAGAAATTACATTACGTAGCCCTCAGTTTCTGATAATGCTTTCTCTGACATTTATTTATTTATTTATTTATTTATTTGTGGGGGGAGGGGGGTATCCAGAATCCTTTAAGAAACAAGTTCTAGGTAGCAAGGAAGTCTAAGAAGAAAGAAATTTTCTCTATTTGGTTAGTTGTAATTTTATTTTATTTTTTAATTTTTGATACATTGCTTCAATTTTTGCAATCTAAAAAATTTGATCTAAAAACGGACCATATGGTTTTGAACAACTTGCCGAGTCTGTGAGTCTGTACTAGCGCGAGTGCATAGTGTCACCAAGACATTAAAAACGCATGCAAATATTTTAGAGTCTACTTTTAACTCAAATTGTCGAAGTATAATTTTGATTTTCTAATCTAATTTAAATTGATGCAAAAAAAAAAGCACAGTATTGGTCAAAACTTTTGCCACACCTTCTAATTCAGTGTTACAGTATTGTCAAGTGCATTTGCAAAACCCATCAACCTTCCCAGGAAAGCAAGACCAAAACGTACCTCTACTGTAGAGAAGAAGTTAATTTAGAGTCACCAGCCTCAGAAATCGCCAATTAACAACCAGCACCTCAGATTAGAGGCGCTATGAAGGCTATACAAATCGTGATACATCTCAATATCAACTACTCAAAAAAGATTATTCCATATTTAGGACGCCTTTAGCATTATCTTACAATGTAGAAAGTAATAAAAAACAGGAGAGATCATTCGATTATAAGGTGTGTCTAAACTTTTGACTGGTAGTGTATGTATATAAGCCTGTGAAAGTCCAGGGACTGCTGTCAGAGCGGATGTTACAGTATAATCACCAGTACTCTGACTGAAGAAATCAACAGTGCTGTGGTATAAGTCATATCACACTACTTATCCTCATGAGATGTGATTATATAATTTCATACATAACTAAAGGCTTCAATATCATAGTGTCATATTGCAAAGTCATAGTGCTCCCCTCTGAATGCTTTCTACCTTATAGTATTTTTTTCCCCTTCTTTTTCTTTTTTTCTCCACCTGGAGTGCAGGTGGTGCGTCAGGCATCAGCCAGAAGAGCGGCTTAGATGAAACCATCAATAACATAGCTCGGAAATGGCAGAGGGAATCCACAGGTTTGAATAATGGCTGTATCTCGAGGCAGTCTGCGGTGCCATCGTAATACATGTGAAAGTGCAAATTCCCCTGTCTTGTTAGAATCCTTCTTCTGGTCACTAGACTATGCAGTGCTAATGCAATCTGACTATTTGACCTGTTTATAGGAATATTTCAGGATTCTTTTTTCCTTCTAGTGTGTGCGCTTTTACTACTTAGAATTTCACTATATTTCATTGAACTGACAGGATTCATTTACTCAAAACTCAAGGGCAGTTCATCAATATTTAAACTGTAAATCCAGAGCATTGTGGTATTCCAAAATCAGATTGGTCAACAGCGGCTCTTATATTAGTCCTGGCTTCAAAGTTTATATTAAGGCACTACTTTGAATTGCTTTTTGATTTTATATGCTAGCAGCTACCAGAGGGACTTGTACACCAGACACTTCAAGTAAACTTTGACGGAAGCAGGGGCATCGCTAGACATAAAGCTCCCATGACTCAAATCACAAATTCTATTTTTTTCTGTTGTAAATGTGAAATGTGCTATACAACTCAAAGCCTTAGGTTGAAATAAGATCATGGGTATCATTTACAAAACTTACTATGGTTCCATCATGGTATCATGCATCAATCACTATTATTGTTTATGGCAATTACATAAGGGCCGGGATCCCATTATTCATTCATACTGTATATCAATTATACTGTACAGGGTTGCGGGAAGCCTGTGGCCTATCCCAGATGACTTCGGGGCATGAGGCAGTGTACGCCCTGGACAGGGTGCCAATCCACCACAGGGCACACTTGCACACACACTCATTCACACACTATGGGCAATTTTGGAATGTCAATTAGCCTACTCTGCATGATTTTGGCCTGTGGGAGGAAACCAGAGTGCCTGGATAAAGCCCACCAAGTAGAGGGCGAACATGGAAACTGCATCATGCACACAGACCCAAGGCAGGAATCGAGCCCACGACCCTGGAGATGCAAGGCCACAGTGCTAATCACCATGCCACCATATGCTCTTTCCATTATTATCAATAAGAGGAGCTTGTTAATAGTTAAATTGGAGATTTTACTGGGGCACATGCCTGTGAACAGAAGAAAGGAAGGAGTCTCTAGTAGTAAAGACTTTCCTGTATCTGACAAACCTCGGAAAATCAGTAAGACTTTGAGTCTTTTGGGTCACATGAAAGCATTACAGAAGAATTTGTATAGCTGCTATAACGTGAGTGATAACAGGAACTTGTTTTGTAGACACTCTACAACATTAAAGTCAAACTGGATCAAAACAGTATGATAGGTTCTTCGTTAATATTAAATGTAATCATTTGCCAATTGCTTTGGTTTATGAGGTGTAACAGCATAAACTTCTGATGTTTTATGTAAAAACGATTGCACTGAGCGTCAACCGCCCTTAGATTTCTTTAGTAAATTAAAGTAAGTATGTAGTAAAATTATATTGAACAAAGTCAGAGTATCCGTTTAACAAACTTGCATGGAAGTAAATAGATGAGAAGGTGCTTCCAAACAACCAAGGTTGCTACTCATTGTGCAAAAAAATCTATTTCTGTCTCTCTCTTAAACTCAGTTGTGTTTATTTCTGTTTCATGGTGCATGCTGACTCAGCCCTAGAGTCTGTTTTTCTGTGGGTGATGAGAGGTCATTGTAGGTGAAGTGTTTTCCCTGCTTTTCCCCCTTCTTTCATTGCAATATCCTCAAAAACTAATAAAAAAAAAAAACAAGAAATCAATATCTTTAAATAGACATATACAGGATATGATGTACAGTATATTGGATGTCGTCTTGGTATAAAACATTTGTCCACTGACTGAGAATCAAGAAATGACAAAGTCTTGTTCAAATCCGATTTCATGTACAGACTATGGGATAGTCCATTGAAACCATAAAATAATAAAAGTAAACCACAAGGCGATATGTTGAATATGTGAGTTAATATGCTGAAGTCATGACATATCAAATGATACCCATGTGGTGAGATGATATATTGTGGCTGTTTGTTGAAAATAATAAGTTGGGGTGATATATATATATATATATATATATAGAGAGAGAGAGAGAGAGAGAGAGAGGTGAATGAGGTAAAACTGTATATTGAGGCAGGAATATATTATATTGGGTAAATACTTTGAAGTCACTTATATATTATAATATATAAGATAGTATATTGATACCACATGATAAATTAAGGTCATGAGATAATCTACTTAGGTGATGATAATGTAATAAGCGTGATGAGATAATACAATGCATTCAGTAGAGTAGTAGTACATTGACACACTCTTGTTTGGTGCCACCAGTCAATTGGTTGTTGTTGGTCTTTCGGCTGCTCCCGGCAAGAGGTCGCCACAGCGGAATATCCAGTCGGCACTACAACTTGGGACAGGTTTTACGCCGGATGCCCTTCCTGACGCAACCCTCCCATTTTATCCGGGCTTGGGACCGGCACTGCATCCAGT
>JAQQZS010000019.1:3787495-3801500 GCA_030068045.1 Platyallabes tihoni | reverse complement strand
AGGTCTCGGATCGATTGATTTGGTGCGCACCAAAGTACCGAGATTGCATTCACATCAACGCAAACGAACCGAACCAAAACACGTTTGGTGCGCACCAAATGCTGTAGGTGTGAAAGCACTCTTACACAAACTTGTGATAGCATAACAGCATGAGTAAAAGAAATAAATGTAATTGGGTAGTTTTATGTGGCTTGAACTGACCATGTGTTAGCCTTCACCTACACTGACTGGTTAGCTGCTATAAACTCCCTAAACCCCATAAAAAAATAAAATAAAATAGCACATAATAATAACTCATTCAGCTTCCCTTTGCTTTGATTACAGAGCACAATGGTGAGGCTGATTCAGTTGTGAAATGATTCCTCATGCTCCCAGAACCATTTTTTTTTGTCTTTCACAAATCAAGCCCTGGATTATACTGTACCATCAGGGATGAAAAAGTCCTTGGTTTTTGATACCCTGGCCATTCAGTATATTAAAGTCATCAACTGGCTTTATTTTATTTCCACATAACATTGCTGAGTCTTGACCTCACAACTGAAGCAACCCCAGATGATAACGTTGCCTCCAGAGGCACGTACAGTGGGCACTGCATGTTGGGTGCATCTCTTTGTGCACTTCCCTCCTCAGCCTGATGTACCTTTTCCATTGCTCCAAGTTCAATCTTTATGCTTCCTAACAAACTGAAGCCTTTTTCCGATGAGTCTCACTAACAAGTGAGAACAAGAACAAGAGTTCTACTGTGGTTCACATTGTGTGTGTATGGTAGTTCTATGACTTTCACTATTAAACATAGATGTGATTTTTACTGTTGATATTTTTTTTTTACCAAGCGTATAAATGATCTCCATTCATGATTTTCCAACCACATCTCTTCCACAAAGTTGATGGTTCAGCACTATCCTCTCAGGTTTTGATAATGTGTTGAAGGGTTCTTAATCCGTTTCCAGTCATTTCAATCTATATATACTATTCTGTGTAATGTTTTATGGATATTTTATTTAGGTATAGCACTACCATATACATTTCCTCCATTACCCCAGGAGAGCAGCTTTATTTAATCACGAATAAGTTCTCAGGTGATTTATATCCTGCTTGCACTGAAATTTGTGGTCTATAAACAACATAAGCAGCACTTGAGTGAGCTGATCAATGTAAATTGGTGAACGAATGGGCTCAGCGACCTCTGAATGTCCTTGAAGGAGGACTTTAATATCGCCTTGTTGTTTGTTTCCACAAATGCATTGCTGCGGCCAACCTCTGAATCCGTGAAGCTCATCGGTTAATGCTCCTCGGCCCTGCCTAGCACCTATGCTGTGAAAGAGAGAGTACAGTCAATTTACCGTACCTGCAGCTCTTAAATGCGCTCAATTAAGTCAAATCTTTTAAATGAGATTCCCTCCACAGTGCTAGATTAACTTTGGGGCTATTCACTACTTAGCAATGAATGCCCCATTGACCCAGAGCGTCTTCTTAGATACTATAGCAATAAAATTACACTTCCATTTATTTCTTTTCTTTATTCTTTCCATACAAAATGTACAGGGTTGAAGTCAAGCATTCAAGCATTTAGCTGATAATTTGAGATTTTAAGTTGTTTTATTTTGCTCAAGAGCTTAAATATGACTCTGTTCAACCTGGGATTTAAGTTCATAAACCTTCTGGTTCAAATTGCACATCCTTATCTAAGCCATCATTTGTAAGTAATTACATTAAAATTACATTAAAATGTCAAAAATATTAATCTAAATTACTTTCATACAAACATAATCAACACAATACAAATTGTACTGTATGTAAGGCATAAAAGACATAAGGGAATGCTGTAATAGAAAAATTAGCAACACCTGGAAGCTTTACAGTAATACACCCTGATGTGGCTTGTGAATAAAAGTGTTGTATTCTTCTTATACTTCACCACAGCATTTTCATAAAGATCTTTTTAAAGAGCAACGGGTGCAGGTGTGAGAAGGGGCAGGGCCGCTAGATCGGGCACGGTTGGTAAATGATTATCGTTAACAGATCTTGGGATTTCTTTTCTCTATAAAAATTAAGCAGGCAGCTTAGCTCTAGGTGTGGAGTTCTGTAAGAGTGGAGCGGGGCGATGTCATGCTCCCCAGGGACTTCAAAAGAAAGGACTGAATGTCACCGTTGATCATCGCTTCAAGGACAGCCACGAAAGGACTGCATAAACTCCTATGGAACTTTCACTCTAACCGAGAGCCAGGCTATATAAAAATGATAAACACATAAAACTGCTAAAGACTGTACTTTGCTGGTAGACTGGACAGACCTTAATTTAATTTAAAACATAAAAGCAACATTCGGTCCATTTACAGTGGAACCTCGGATTACGAGTAATGCGGTTTACGAGTGTTCCGCAAGACGAGCAAAGATTTGTTATAAATTTTGACTTGAAAAACGAGCATTGTCTTGGTTTACGAGCACCGAGTATCATGTATCATGTTACATTTGATTACAAGTTGGTTACAAGTTTGATCTTGTTATTCATAATCCAAGTGCTACTTTATATATGAAGACTTAATCCACATAACATTTTCCTAGAAATGAATTTATAGATTAGGATGTGCGAACTCCTCTAGCTTTAAGACTTTCCTATAGCAAAAAAGTTGCAACTTTATACTAGAGACATTGGAGAATCCTTGGAAAAATGAGAAATCTCATCACAGAAAATTCTTCCGTTTCATCAATTACACCATATAAACATTAACAACAATTTAAAACTGGTTATGTAAAGAATTCACTATACAAGTTCCGTGTAATTAGTTTTTTATTTTTTTGTAGAAATAGGAACGAATCTTAATATAAACATCACAACCAGAAATTACTGTTCAAAGCGTTTGACAGTACTGTACAAGCCTAACATTCACGTTGAACACATCACTTTTCTTAATGTACTGCTCCACTTTTAGAAGAATTGGAGCAGAAAAAATGGGTCATTCTGACCCATACAGGATGTAAAAGCTTAAACATCTCTGCATGTCCTGAACAGAAAGGGACAATAGTCTTTCAGACCATCTAAATGCCTCTCCCTGACATTTTTTTTCGTTTATCAGAAGACATCTGACAAGACGTTCAAAAGGGCTCTTGACAGAAACATTTGAGAAGAGAAAAAGTTTCACATCTTAGACATGATGTATATAAAAAAAGAAAAATAGAAAGAAAAAAAAAAAACCTCTCGACACCATCTCCTGATAGATGTTCCTGACAAATGCACTTCATAGAAACAGTCTGTTCTGAGAAACAGCACAGCACTTTGGAGAAATTTTTCACAGTCATCAAAAGATGGGTATGTGCAAAAATAAATGACAAGAACATCATTAGTGTGGTAAAGGAAAAATTAAAAAAGAACAAAAAAAAACAGGTATGCAGATGTGTTGATGAATGATTATTATGAATTCTTTTTCTGATAAACAAGAATTTTTAAGCTGCAAATACTGCCAGACTGCTGAAATAAAACACAAACAGGTTTATAAACAACTTCTTGATTTCGTTATAATACTTTATTATACTCAAATCCTGAGGAAGTCTTGCCTGGTGAGAGGATGCTTCAGTGTAATATTTACACTCACTGGCTACTTCATTAGGAGCACTTCTTCAACTGTATCCAAGATTGAGAATGGGGAAGAAAGGTGTTTTAGGTGACTTTGAACGTGACATGGTTCTTGGTCCAAGTATTTCCAAAAGTGCTGATCTACTGAGATTTCCACGAACAACCATCTCTAGGGTTTACAGAGAACGATCTGAAAAAGAAAAAAAATCCAGTGAGGGAAGTTCTCTGGGTGAAAATGCCTTGTTGATGCCAGGATCAGAGGAGAATGACCAGACTGGTTCAAGCCGATAGAAAGGCAACACTAAGTTAAATAACGTCTCGTTAAAACTCAGGGCTTGTATCCACAGTTCAAGCTGCTGCTGGTGGTGTAATGTTTTGGGGGATCTTTTTATTGCACACTCTGCACCCCTTAGTACCAACTGAACATTGTTTAAATGCCACATCCTACCTGAGTATGGTTGCTGACGATCTCCATCTCTTTTGATAATTCGCCATGTCACAAAGCCAAATTCATCTCAAACTGTCACCTTCTTGAACATGACAATGAGGTCATTGGACTCAAATGGCCTCCACAGTCACCAGATCTCAATTCAATAGAGCATTTTTGGGATGTGGCAGGATGAGAGATTTGCATCATGGATGTACAGCTGCAGCAACTGCATGATGTTATCATGTAAACATGGACCAAAATCTCTAATGAATGTTTCCAGCAGCTTGTTGACTCTATTCCATGAAGAATGAAGACAGTTTTGAAGGCAAAAGAGGCTCCAACCCAATATTAGCAAGGTGTACCGAATGAACAGTATTTTTCAGTGTTCTAAGATGAACATGTTTCACTAACACTACAACAACAATAATAGTGTCTATAAATGAACAAAACAAAAAAGTACATGATGTCCTTTCCTCACCCTCATCGTCTATACTGCTTCATCCTTTATACAGGGTCACAGGGTCACCCAGGAGACTTAGGGCATGAGGCAGGGTACACCCTATTCATTTATAGTCACTATTATTGGGAAAGCTTTGCTATTTTGGAAGAGTGTTACAAAGGACTAATATTTTTTTGAACTTGGATTGTTGTACCAATCTATAACAGTGATGTTCTATAGCAGTTCATAAAAAATTAAATAATTGTTCTGGTATAAGAGCCATAAAACAATTTGCGAGGTGCTGTTATTGGTAAATAATTATCTTTAATAGTTCAGATAAAACCAGACTGGTGCTGATTACAACCTTATAATACTCTCATTGAACTGCACTGGCACTTTGTAGCATTATGCAGATAATATTTAATTCAATTCAATTCAGTTTTATTTGTTTAGCACTTTTAACAATGGTCATTATCACAAAACAACTTTACAGAATAAAAAAAATTGTTTGAAAAGTGTGAGGAAATATGTCTAACTTATTGTCCCTGATGAGCAAGCCGAGGCTGATGGAGCCTACTGGTGATGGCAGTATAAAGAAACCTTGAAAGGAACCAGACTCAGTTAGGAGGCTGTTAGTTCAGTATAACATACAGTACTTACAGTATATGTGTATTAGATCATATATTGCTATTGGAGGCTCAGGTACAAAACTGTTCGTGGGAATTTCAGTCCTGAACTACTGAGTAATTGCAGCCAAAGATCATTCGAAAACAGCTGTCACCGAGTCCAAGACCATCTTCAGAGTCAAGTGGAGTCGTCCCCAGTCACCACACGCTTTCCAAGCAGACCACATGGGGCTTCCATGCGACCTCCAAATCTCCAAACAGAAGCGGGGCACCAGGATGAGTCAGAGGGCAGGGTGGTCTGGATCACTGGCAGCTCAGGAGCGCACATGGTAGCTCGACAGAGAGAGAGAGAGAGAGAGAGAGAGAGAGAGACATATATTTAGTGAAGAGAGCAAGCAGGGAGAACAGCTACAGTAGAGGGAGAACCAGAAGGAAAAACAGACTTGAGCTCTTCACAAGAATAATCTTCAGATATATATTTAAAATTTTGCAATGACAATTTGTTGTTTATTAGGTTATAATCATGATTATATTCATATTTTAATATTAGCATATTAAACTGTGTTAGCTAGACTTTAAATAGATAAACTCTGCAAATCAAAAGTAAGACATGTTTGTTTGTTTTTCCTCCACAGTTCTAGGATTTCTCCATTTTCTTCTTTTAGCACACACTTTTTCTTCTAGTGGCATGTCCAGTCAAACAGTTTCTGACACAGCAAGGTAATCATGATCCTGACCTACATCGCAAGCCATTAACTTGCTCATTACGTCTGACTCAGATCTCAGTATAGAGCGATTATTTCACTCAAGCAGTAACAGCATAGGCACTTTCACACATTTTTATTCACTTCTGGGTTTCTTTTCCTTTTTTGGGGTTTAACAACTCGATCAGGAGTCAAGTGCAGTTTGCAAACTTTTATGTGTGATTCCTGAAACGATCTCTGTTTTTTTTGTTTGTTTGTTTTTGTCTGGGTGCATGTGATTGAGTGTGTGTGTGTGCAGAATCAAATAGAATATTGTATCACGAACAGTTCAATGCTTGGTATGAACTTTGTCTTGCATTTGTCATTCATTAATATGGTATAAACAGTAGCACTAAACAGCAATTAGAGATTTCTAATCGTAGTAATGTGTAAGTTGAATTGTCTGTGTTTGGAAATCATTTAGAGCAGTGGAAGGATTTAATTGTGGCTCACTATCCCAGGAAACACCAATAACCTGACAGTTATACTATAATATGGACACCTATACAGTACATGGATAGTCTTGCTGGACCTTAAATAAAGACATTCTCTAGGCTGGTTTACAATAAAGGCAACAGCGACATCAACAACATGGCCGCATTAGAGCCAATACATTCCTGTCCATCACGTTTCCAAGTTTATTCGCCATGACATTAAACAGTCTCACAAGCTCTATTTGTCTTATTGTATGTTTAGAAGTATTTACTAAACTATAAACTGCATACAGCTGGTACTCAAAACAGAGATTTTTTTATAAGTGTTTAATTTAAGATGTGTTCATTTGTCCATTATGCACTATGATGCATTGGCACTCTGTTCAGGATGTACCCCACCTGGTGCCATAAGTCTCCTGGTATATAGGCGCCAGGTCCCCATGACCCTGTACATGTTAAACTGTATAGAAGATGAATAAATAATTTGTTTAATCATAAGCCACGTCCCAACAGGGGAGAGAAGGTCTGAGCAACAAGTGGCCGAGGGGTATCTTCTTATATGAGGTCACAATACGGAAAACGTCAAATTAGCCCGGGTCAATACAAAAAGACAGGAATATTTTTTCCTCTTGTTGTTTTTTTTTAGGTCTAAAAATGTAAATTGTCTTTTTGTTCACTGGGGTGTATAAAATGTAACGTGGGAGTGTAAAAACACAATGTAACCCGCTGATGAGTCAATGTTACCAGTGGCACTGAACATCCTTCCCAATTATCACGATTATTCATCCGTCTCATCAGATACACACCCATTATTGCTGCTTTGATCTGTTTTATTTCTGTCAGACCACTGCTAATGCTGCTAGCTAGTTTATTGACCTCCCTGCTGGATTGCAGAGGTCTGTAAATTTAAATGAGTCAATTGGGAGTTGACAATTTATACATTTTTGTAACAAGTGAAAACTCCATTTTGCTGCACTGTGACTATGAAATAAGACCCTCGGATTATTATGTGTTTTGATGGAAACCTAGTCTCGCACCACTCTTGTCCATGTTCCTTTGACAGCACTATGCATTGCATTGCATTAGATTGAGTCTCATTCTTATTTATAAAGTCGTTGCTTTATGAATAATTAAAACCATAATGCATAGAAACTCTTTCCATCTCCTTGTGTTACCTCCTCTGTTTATTTGCTTCTCTCTCTTTCAGACTCCAAAGCTTGAAACCTTCACGGATCCTGAAACTCAGAACCTAAGTATAGTTACAAAGCTGTCCGGCTCTAACATGTGCGCATCATCTACACCTGTAGCTAGTACGCGCTTACCTGGCCCGATCCTCCAAACACATCTCCTGCTAGGCAAGATCTGTCCAGTCAAACCCAATTAAGGCCCACATGATGTACAGCATGGTGTACACCTCTCCTGGCATCCAGCTGGCGAAACAGGAGGTCTGGCATGCTAGGGTGCCAAAAAACCGAGGGCGAGCTGTCTCAGACTCTCCAGCACTGGTTAAATCCTAGTGAGACACATCTGTAGATGTGCTCCAACACCTTATACAATACTCTGAGACCATAACCAGGAACTGTTTTTAATCACGATTCTATTTAATCGTTTAATGTTCAGAAAAATGGAAGTCGTGGTAAGAATATTACTGTTGGCATTTTTAATGAGTAGCTACTAAAATCTTTATTGTTTTCAGTCAATAACAATATACTTTTCCAGGACTTCTTTTCCTGAGAAATTCGTGGGATATTTTTTATGGACACGTACTGCTTAAGGGTTTAAAAAGTCATGCTGAAATAATCACCAAGAGCCTAAAATAGAAACCAAGTATTAACTTGGCAGGCTGTTTGCCAGCTTCAAGCTCAGAGAGCTGATTGATGTGATTAATACACGTCTGGCAAGCAAAACCTATGACAAGTTGAGTTTTGGAGCTGCTTTCTGCGGGATGAATGAGATTTATTTTTTCATTCCTAAGCTAAATTTTCATGTTATACCAAACTAGACTGACTAGCCTATTGTGATAACATCCTGTCTGTGCCTTTCACAAAATACTAGCAAGTAATTAGCTTGACTTTTCTGCTAGGAGATTAATAGTTCTGTCCTCTGTCCCCCTTATTTATTTCTTTTATATTGACATCAAGGTGATAATGCTAGTAAGAAGTTATGTGACAGTTTTGCATTGAACTTTACTTCGCCATTTTGTCAGCGTTTACACAATAAATCCACCACTAATAATCGAAATAAAACCGCATCATGTAAACACCTCAATGGGAATAGTCTGACATGGATAAAGTGGTGGTGATAATCCATTCAGTAGGTAAATATTAGCCATGTAAACTCTTGATCTGATCGCTTCTCGTGTATTGGAATAAATATATTACTGTACCTGATGGTATTTTGCTTCCCTTTCTGATAGGTAAACTCCATGAGGACAAACAACTCTCTCACACTATAGTCTTTGCCTTAGACTTTCATCCACTCGATCTCTGGCTAAAGAAGGAGCATTAACTATGGATGAGGATGGGTTCCCTGTTGATTCTGGTTCTTCTCAAGGTTTCTTTCCCATTGTTATCCCAGAGAGTTTTTTTTCTTGACACCTTCACCCGTGGCTGACCCATCAGATACAATATGATAATTATAGTTCATACCTTTTTCCATATGTTCTAATTTATTTCCATACATTTGTAATTATGTAAATCTGCTTTGTGACAATGACCATTTTTGACCAAAAGAGCTACGCAAATAATACTGAATCGAAACGAATAAATTGATTGATTTGCATTTCACATGTAATAAAGCACTGAACCAATCGTACAGTAGATAAGACTGAATTCCTGCAACCAATTATAACGCTGAAGGAGGGATTTACCAAAAATGATGGTGCCTAACCTAACCTAACCTAACCTAAAAACTGGAGAAAAATGTCTTCTTCTTCTGCTATATTTCCAGCAGATTAAACATTTCAAAGTGAGCAGAACCCAAACGTTACCATCTTATCAAATCAGCGCCCATGTAAACAGTTAATTTGGAATTTCTAATCAAAATGATTTCTATTAGATTAAAGAAATATTGTCTGTGTCTACACCATCACTAATATTTGCTGTCGTTATACTGTACATGTTCCTAAAGTGCATTAATTTAAAATTAAGCTACATTCCTTTATTTTTTCTTTATTTTGTGAAAGTCAATAAGAGGAGACACCTATTCTAAAAACGACATGAAATCTGTTTCCCCCGGGCTACATCTGTACCAGCCTGCCTGAAATCCTGGGTTTTAATGGCTTGTAAAATGCCCCAAATTCACGATTCAAACTCCAACAGATGTAAATATGACACAGAACATTATATAAAATCCAATATATAATGAGATCTCCTGAGAAACAGAAAACCTTTATCGACCGGCTTTATAGAGATGCCGATATTATCAATGCACAGTGAATGCTTTTAATAAAAAATGTATGAGAGTATAATTATGCGATAATAATAATAATCATAAATCATGCCATCTGCTTTCCTAATAACTCTAAATGAGGCAAATCAGGGCGAGATTAGATAAATGTCTCAGTACTGAGCTCGGGAATACGTTTCAGCTTGGCCTTTTACGACAGACGAACATCCTGCTGGTTGGAAATTCCTAACAGCCTGCGAGCCATGAGACAATCACTTTGGAGAATTTTGAGAGTTTTAGATTGCACTGGGGAAATAAAGCATCGTATTAGCACTGATGAACCCTTCCATAATTGACGGATTTCCACTGGAGACGTATTGTGCAAAGCAGCAGGTTCAGACACGCCCAAGCTTTAATAACGCGAAAGTGTTGGTGGCACTTCATGAAATTCATCCCGTCTCCGAACGTTATCTCATTTATGGTGCCGCGAGCTCTTTTAGCTGATCCACAGCGAGAGTGTGTTTGACCCAGATTGAGGATTGTTTTCTTACAGTTCTCTCACTCTAAACACGAGTCACACTCCTCTCACTTACTGTAGTGTGTGAATGTGTCTTATTTATTAATTTTTTTTCTCTGCAGCTCTGTTGCTGTATGTGAATATTTTTTTATCTTCTTTGCCACAGGAAACAAATATGTGTCACTGCTGTGGAAGGAGGTTACATGGATTGGGGCACTGACAAGAATACTGAACAGACACAAATACATACACACACTAACAGACAGGCACAAATGTTCAGTTCATTAGCGAACTGAGATGTGAAACAAATGTTACACGCTCATGCCAAGGTACAGTTTGTCCTTCCACCTGCCAAAGACACTCATTGATGGAAAGAAAGCCTGAAAGCAGCAAAACACCTTCGGTAGCGGACAAATTCTTTTTTATTTAAATCCTGGCAATTTATACGTGACTATTGATTTCATTTGTGTCTTAAAGACGTTTTAGCATAGGGAAGTCATGTATATTTGTATTATTTACTGCAACGGCTTTTTAAAAAATATATACGAGGGGCGTTCAAGTGAAACCGGGACTTTGTCCTGAATAAAGGCGTGAAATCAATTGAGATTTACAGAAGACTTCAAGCACAGTACGGTGATAAACATCTTAGCTGCTGTGAATAATGAAAATGTTTTAAAGAAGGCTGTATGTTCGTGAATGATGATCCCGGTCGAGGTGACTCAGAGCCCACCGCAATCATTCCTGTGAATATTCAACGAGTGGAATGCCTGATCCTTGAAAATGAATAGATAACTTGTCACAGACTTGCAGAAGAGACGCATCTGTCTGTGGGAACACACTTGCACATTTGCACGTTACAGGAACTGAACTGGGAGTTACTGTATTGCCACACCCCCTGTACAGTCCTGAGCTCGCTCCAAGCCGTTTACACATGTTTGGCCAGTTAAAGGAGTTCCTGAAAGGCCAGTGTTTCAGACGTGAAACGGGCAGTCTGATCACGGCTCTGGTCTACAAGAGAAAACGTTCTACCTTGATGGTATTCAAGCACTAGTGAAACGCTGGGATAAGTGCATTAGTGTAGGTTTTACTTGTGTTCAGTTATTCTGCACAATCCAATCCAATCCAAATTTGACTCGAATACCCCTCATAGGATCATTCACACCTTGCTCATTGATGTAGTGAACCAATTATATGGAAATTATTGCTCACATCAAATATTTTCTGCCTGTGATCAGATCTGTAAGTGGACAGATCTCATCGTTAATGAAAGATGTCAGAGGAGAATGACCAGACTGATTTGAGCTGAAAGGAAAGCTATCGTATCTCAGTCAATGACTCTTTACTACACCCGAGATGAGCAGAGAAGCATCTCACAATGCACGACACATCAACCCCAGAGGTAGAGGAGCGACAGCAGTAAAACACCAAATCAGGTTCCATCCTGCAGCCAAAAGCTGATTTATTTTTTCCACTGCTGTTGCCTGTTATTGATGTTTAAGATGTGCAGTAAGAGAGGCTCCTGCAAGGTTATCCTTGACTAGTATGCTAACAGCTCTACTGACATTGAAACACGGCAGTGCTGTTTTGCTTTCCGTGCATTTTTTTGTATCTCCAGTCCTCCGACCTCCCTTCCCGCATCATCCTCACCCTCCCACTAACGACAGATGACACTCAAAGCAGGTGTCTGGAGTCTCGGCGCTAACCTCCTGCAGCCTGGCATATGTCCACTCCTACGTCCTGTCCTCCTTTAAATGTCACTAAAACCCTCATTACCGATTCAGACCTTTTTCGCGTCCTCCAGCGACATTGTTTCCTGGACATGTTCTACATGAAGAAGCAGATGTCCGGTGTCCAAGCCTGTCCAACTTCATCAGGTAGAAGTGGTCCATAGAAGCGGGTCTGGTTCTCTGTCGTCTCCATCCTACGTGAGTGTCTGGTTGGATTAAGCGACTGGTTGGTTGTTTGGAGGACTGTGTTCACAGCTTTATGTGCAGAGAATCACAGAGTGGTGTGTTCATATCCACACAAACCTGTGTTGGTGTAACCGGCGTGTGTTTGTTATGAATCAAATCAGCAGCCTCACTGTAATAGAGCTACTTTAATGCTTTGCATTGCCTCTATCTTTCTTTGCTCTTTTCTTTATACGGCCTTTAATTTTTGTGATCAATATTTAATTTGCTCTCATAGCTCTCTTATTGCATTTTTTTTTCTGTAATCATCAGCATTTTTACTTTCACTCGCTGTTTTTAAACGTGTAAAAATATTAAAAAGAAAGTGTAATATAATTGGGGATAAAAAAGAAACATGCAAAATACAAAAGTCATGGTGACTTTATACAATGGCGCTATATAATTCACTGATTGGCTGGAAGAAGCTGATTTAAGATTTGAGACAAATCTTAAAATCAATCAAAGTAATGTGCTTGATTTAACGTGTTCTTGTTTCCATGGTAACAATGTTCACAGGGACTCGTATGGGGAAGGCAACTGTTAAAAAAAAACATTCAAGGAACTGCTTTTGTGAAGAGCATACAGTAGTCTAGATTGTGTAAATGCTAGCGCAGGGGGCGGAGCTTTCTAAATTGACAGGTGAGATGATTGGATGATTTATTGATCCATCTTCTGTTCTGCTTATCCTGTACAGGCTTGCAGGAAGTCTGGACAGGGTGCCAATCCATCCCAGGATACACACACTATGAGCAAGTTTTTGGACAGTGGGGTGTAACCTAGAGTACCCAGAGGAACCCACCAAGCATGGGTAGAACAGCTCCACACCCTTACAGACCCCAAGATGGGAATCGAACCCTGGAACATGAAGCTACGAGGCCACAAGGCTAACCCATACACCACCAAGACACCCTAGGTGAAATGACACGCACTTTTGCAGAGATGCCACTTCATTCTAATTGTTTTAATTTGTTGGTGGTCCAGATGATTTGTATCTGTTCGTTTCTCTGGGGAAACCCTGAACGGTTCTTTGTAGAACCCTGGAACAGCAGTTCAAACAGAATAATTTATAGGAAGCGAGATCTATTCACATTAAGGCCCCAGGATTGTTTCCAAGTCCACTTGACGCCAAAGTCTGGCTCATTTTGATCAGTGAGAATACAATCGCTCCAGGCTCGGGTACCGTATGCCAAATGTCCCTGAACACAGAGAATGCAATAGAATGCAATATCATCAGTGCCGTCTGTTTCCTATGAAATCTCCCTTTTCCAATCTCATTATCTGACCGTCATCGCCATAGCTGATAAAGTAGAAAGTCATGCGTAAGTCTGTATCGGAGAAGGAAAATACGCAATTGTACCCCAGTACGGAAGAAAATAATAATGTGAATGTTGACCAGTGGGGGTAGTAACAAGTGGGGTAGCAATCGTTCCTGGGCACAGTACAAATCAGTCATGCTTTGTTTGAAAGCGATCCTAATTTTCCAAAACATAATTGACAGACACGCATTCAGATATGCCATTGCTGATGTTTTGATTGCTTGAATGTTGATGCCTACATATTTGTTTGTACAATATAGTACCTTAAATGCACAGACTGGCCTACATATTTGTTTGTACAATATAGTACCTTAAATGGTTCTTTGTTTTTTTGTAAACGTTCAACATAATTTTTCTGATTTTTAATTATAGTAATATGAATCAGTCTCTGTGCATGAATCTCTAAGGGACATGATTGACAGGCAACTGCAGCAAAGTCTCTGCATCCTGATTGGTTCCCTTTCAAAGGCTTCCACTTCGATGCTGCGTGAAAACGCTATGGGAACCATTTGACATGTTGCCGGTTGTGAAGCATGTGTGTGCAAACACGGCAAATTTTGGCTATATATAACCTCGGTCAGGTGACGTCA
>JAQQZS010000019.1:3772423-3782513 GCA_030068045.1 Platyallabes tihoni | reverse complement strand
ACATACGCACATTCACACACTACGGTCAATTTGGGAACACCAATTAGCCTAATCTGCATATCTTTGGACTGTGGGAGAAAACCGGAGGAAACCCACCAAACACGCGGAGAACATGCAAACTCTATGCAGAGATGGGAATCGAACCTGGCCGAGAATCAAACACAGACCATGGAGGTGCAAGGCGATAGTGCTAACCACTACACCACCGTGCCGCCACAATTAAAATCACTTTTCACAATTTTTCAGATTGCTTGAAATGCACAGGAAATCGATTGATCTTCGACTTTAATTGATGATCATCCCATCAATAGATGGTAAGAGATTAAACTTAATTAAAAAATGGAAGTGTAAAAGAAGAAGCTGGAAAATGCAATGCTACCAATCACAGACGTTGCGTCGCCACGATATGTAGTTACATTTCTGGGGAGTTGTCAGCCCATGTCAGAGGTAATGGCTTAGGGAATGCAACTACCCAGAAATGTATGCCGTAGACCCGGCCCAGAAGCATGAATCAGCCTTTAGCTACATTATTTAGTCAAAAGTTTGTGCACCCCCGACCACCACAACCATATGCGATGATTTAGTCCCCAATCCACTCAATCACTCAGGCTTTCCACAACCCAAGATGTATTTATTAACCTCTTACTGTACAAACAGTTATTATTAATTATCCAGTATTACTGTGCTTTCTCAAGGATTGTGTAACTAAATAACCTAGCTTCCTACGTACAGTAAATTCAATTACATTATTTGAGGACATAGATTTAATAAGGATTGTTTTATCTGTGGTGTTGAGGAGGTTGTTTGTCTTTGGTTGTTTGTAGCCTTGGCAACATCAATCAAAAAAATCTATAAAATTTGCGCTGCTTGTGTGACTTGATTGTATGCAGACACAGATCAAGTGTCAAATCAGATCACTTACTGTGAACATTAATTAATTTTCTGCCTTTTAATATTAATTGCATTGCAGTGTTGGAATGTTGCCACCAAAATATTTTCAATTCTATCATAAATTTCATGGAGAGAGAAGGAAAAAAAATCCAACATCATCCTTGTTGGTTTTTCGCATTTGCCCCCGTCTTGTGATGTCATTAGTCAGAATGTACAATATGGCCCTGGATGCCACCTAGCACTTTTCTGAAAATTTTCATTTACCTTATTTACCACATGCCTGTTTTTCTGTATGATTATATTTATAAAAAAAACGTATGAAGGCAGCCGGAGACAAGCCCAAGCTTTATCTCTATGCGGTTTCTTTTTTACTTGAGACCTCAAGTCTGTCCTTCACTCAAACGTTTGGCATGTTTGATGACATTGTACCTAGAAGTAATTCCATTTTAATTATATTACATTCATTTCTGGAAATGTATTTTCTCTTTTTTCTTCTAAAGGCACATTTTCCTTTTTTGTTATATACAGTTCCCTCCCTTTGAGAAAACCAAAATGGCATTGTGATCTCAAACAATTTTCTTTTCATTAAAAAAACGGGCTTGCTAGCTGACATTCATTCATAATGAGATAAATACTCCATAACGTCCAGCGCTGTGCATTCATTCGTTTTGTCCCATATATAATCATTTCCTTCTGAAAGAGATTACACTCAGCGCAAATTCGTGCTTCAATCATAAAGGGCCTTTAGAAAAATGGCTTTTTTGTGAAATACAAACATAAAAATTTACTCATAACATTAGGCACTTTGGCTTTAAAAAAAACTTGGTTTATTGTCCTGAGTGCTGAAGCAAATGTGCGTTTGGCTGACCTTATAGGACAGTGAGTAAGGAACAAGGAATGGACCAATTAAAACGCGGAGACTGAATGTTCCATCTTTTTGGTCACGATTTCTATTTGGTCTTAGTGTTGAAGTACAATGCAAGGACAAGTATGATGCCTGAAGGCTACCAACAGTTTAGCATCATGGAAACTGCCTTAGGAAACCTTTCTAAGGGAAAATTGCATAGCACTTTCTTGAAGAGGTGCATCTCAAATTTGAAGATAAATTTACGTTTGATTCCTATCTGGTATATTTGGGTTTTCAAAGAAAAAGAGACATCAACATAATGTCTCATTTTTGCATCTCCATCAGATTAGTTGCTGTCCACAAATGCCATCAGGGAATACTGTTTCCATGAAGGTATACTTATATAACAATGTTTAGGATGTAGGTGGTATGTGTCAAAGAAACATCCACATGAATACCAGAACCCAAAGGTTTCTAGGAAAACATTTCCCAAAGCATCACACTGCATCTGCCGGCTTGTTCTCCTCCTATAGTCCACCCTGGTGCCATGTCTTCCCCAGGGAAGCGATGCACATGCACCCAGCCATACACATGATGTAAAAGAAGCTGTTATTTGTCAGACTAGACAACCTTTTTCAATTGATCTATATTTTTGATGCTCAGGTGCTTATCGTAGGTGTTCTTGGTTTTGGACGGGGGTCAGCATGGTCACACTAACTGGTCTGCAGCTGCGCAGCCTCAAATGCACCCTGTGTTCTGACACCTTTCTATCAGAGTCAGCATTAACCTTTTCAGCAATTTGAGCTACAGTAGCTTTTCTATTGAATCAGACTACTCGGCCCAACTTTTGTTCCCCACATGCATCTTCGCCCATGACCCTGTCACCGGTTCACCCATTTTCCTTCCTTGGAGCATTTTTGGTAAGTGCTGACCACAGCAGACCGTCGACATCCCACAAGAGCTGCAGCCGTCTAGCCATCGCAATTTGGCCCTTGTCAAACTTTCTCAAATCCTTGCTCATCCCTATTAATTATAATAATAATGCTTGCTCTGCCAGGCATGGAAGGATAAGTGTTGGTGGGGCAAAATAACTGGTTAAATAAGTACAGTAAACAAACCATAATCTGTTGATAATAAACAGTGTTTGTAGAATTGCAGTATAAAAGCAATATCACACTCAAGGTCATGCTGTTGTACTGAATATCAGCACGGCTGTGACATATTTATGATACAACAGATTCCCTGTCGTGTGATATAATTTAAATATATTTTATTATTATTATTATTATTATTATTATTTAGAAAAGTGTTACAACGTTTCTGTTTACTGTGTTCAGATTTGATGGAAATACAGAGAATAGTATAATTTTAGACTAAAAGTATTAGAAATCACGAATGCAGCTAGTCCACATTTCTAATACAAATTTATTAAAACAATTTGTACATGTACTTTACACGGTACAGTACATGTACACGGCCAGGAGTGGAATGTACAGTCATCTGAAATAAGTCATTTGAGGTATTGCTGAGAACCTCCTGAACCTCCTGAACCTCCTCCAGTGTGTGCGGCTTTTGTCCTATACACCTAGACCTTTGCATAGTCCCTTCTTGGAGCCCATTCATGAGGTCCAATGTCCTGGAAATTGCTGGTCTAAGCACACACACATAGTAAGAGCAAAATGAGGTGGTGCTATATGGGGTGGAGCTCCATTAATACTACAAGTTCTATAGCCGTTAAATATCACCTAGTTAATTTTCACCCACCCCACCCTGTATATATAATTTTCTATTCATTATTTTTGTATTAAGTAGTGTTATTGAGCTAATTGGTATCTTCCCAGGCGAATGTGTGATGACTGTTAGCTCTACCCATCATTCAGAACTAAAGATGCAAGCCTCAGACAGCAAACATGTCTCAGCTGATTGACTACATTCAGAATAAGGCACAAATTGAACAACATTCTTTTTTTTTAATCATAAACCGCTATTTAAAAAAAAAATCACAACTTTTAGATTCCTCAACAGCATGTTTTCACACGCCATAAGTTAAGTTTATGAGCCGTTCAAATATCGCACTTTCCAATTGCGCTGTACTGTAACTTAATCTTTAATGCATGTTTTATGTTCCCACCCACGTCCTGCAGTTTTGTAACATATCCAAGTCCCTTTTGTTTCACTATAGTGAGAAGGAGCTCATGCCTGGAGGGAGTATTGGAGAGCAAAGCGTCCAAGCACACACACACACACACACACACATACACTCAGCCAAGCGCTTAGTTTGAATGACAGCGATGTTCTCCCTGGCGTGGGTGTGTGTGTGTGAGTGTGGATCCAGTCAAGTGGAGCCCAGGCTGCCAGCACTCGCTGAGCCGGCTGGTAAAGTGAGAAGACATCAATCAAGGACGACTCGTCTGTTCCCAGGCTGGCCGAGTCCATCCGCAGCATGACGTAACAAAGATTATGGAAATGAGGACCCGGGCCATCATGTTGTTGTGCAACATTGTACACTTTTGGTGCAATATGGAAAGGCAGAAACGTGGCACGTTTGCTGTTTAAGTGAGTAGGAATGTGAGAGCACAGCTGGATAATATAGAAACCGAGAACAAGCTGGGTAATGACTGAAACTGATCGATCTAGTTAAGGGAGCAGTGGCATTAGCAAGTCTGGTCAGTTGGAAACTTGCCCTTTTACTCACAGTACAGGATGGAGTGGGATATAACGAAAACATATAAAATAATAGGTTGTCCTGCACCGTTTTATATGATGCTAAATAATAAAAGTAGAACTTATATATATGTAGTTTTTTCTTCTTCATTAAAACAGGTAATTAATGTGATATATCCAACAAGAACAATTCACAAAGGTACTCATGCAGTTTATTGCCCATACTGTATGATAGACTCTAATTAGACAGGTACTTCATTGCCATCATCTCATTTATACTGTCATCAAATTAGTCCTTTACTATTTATTTTCAAATTGTCTCACGCTGGTATCGCAGCATATTTCCTTCTTTAGTCAGCATTTTTATAAATACAACTGTTTAAAGTCAGAACATGGGTACACTCTTGGTACCACACCAGTGAGTTATTAGTGTACAGTACAGTTTGGTACCGTCATGTATTGTAGGTGAAGTTGGAGGCGATTATGAATTGTTTTCCACAGTTAAACACCTGTGAAAAAAATGTCTAAGGTCCCCTAAACTAGACAAGAATGGAATATGCACTAACTAACATGGCATGGATTTGACAACACGCAGCACCGCCACTCATAACAAACGTTAGAACAAATGTAATTGAATCATCCCTCTGGGGTGTGAGGGCTTTCTGAAGACCTGCAGTGAGCCAGGGCTCTTCTTATACAGTATTTGTGTTGATTTCAAATCAAAAGTAGCTAAAACTTTTTTTTTTACTTATACAGTATATACAGAACACAAGTTGGGCTTTCATAATATGGCTGATGTAAATGTGTGAGAATCATGTGCAACTCTTAAATGCCAAAATATTACATCAAAATTTAACTCTGGAGTTCTGTACACTTGGGGGCGAACTCTGGCACACATGAAGATGAGAGTCTGACATATGTTTTTTTTTATCTATTTATTATTTTTTTAACCTTGTTAAAAAAAAAAGAAAAGAAAACCACTAGCAATATTTAACATTAGCCATTTTGGAAAGAAAACTGTTTACCATTGATGCACATACGTATTGGTTTTCATTTACAAAATCATGTGCAAAAGGTAAAACGTGCTAGATGATGTCGATGACATCATAGATCCCAAGAGGGTTAAATACTACAGTAGGGTTCATTGTGATTTAAGGTTTAATGATCATGTGAACATGTGGTGTGCCATGGGTGATGAGTACTATTGTCTTGCCATTCTTTTGGTAGAAACCTGACAGAACTCCATCTCTTTAAACTTCTCTTTAAACTTAGTCACATAGGCTTTTAGAGGATTTTAGACAAGGTATCAATAGTCGTATAGGATCTGTCTAGCCAGCATAACCAAAATGTTGCATAGTTCACTTCTTTGGGGAGGAAGGTGGGCAAGGACATCCTGAGAAGAGTTGGAGAGCACAGAGGACTTGATGGGTGACCTTGCAGGGCTGCCTTGTCATCCTCTGGATTGGGAGTCTCTTGATAGGCCTCCTGGTTGGCCTACAATGTTGGCTGGGCAGGTTGCCTCATCAGTCTTTGACAGGATTTTTTCCATTTGTTCTTTTTCACCTTTTGGTTTTGAAAAAAAAAAAAATATCAAAATTATTTCAACCTACTGAGCAAGTACAAGGATAATAAAAAAAAATTAAAAAGGGAATATAATAATAATTATCTGGTGCACACGAGAAAGTTTATGGTGAGCATGAGAAATGTTCTCATTCTCACCAGGAACTTTCTTGTTTGCACCATAAACTTAAACTTCCTTTCAGTTTTCTTTTTTTTTGTTTTTTTTTTTTTTTTATCCTTTAGGGATACATAAAACCTTAACGACAAAAAAATTATTCATGTTTTTTTACATTGCATTTTTGCTTCAGAATAAAAGCTCAAGTGGATTTTGACTGCCTTAAAGCTTGTCTCTACTCATTTCATCTTTATTTTTTGGGTTTACCCACTGAATGTTAACATGTTTTGTGTTAATGTAACTGAAAAGATTCTGCAAAAGACGAAAATTAAGGAGCCGTCTGTAGAGATTCAGTGGAAACTGCATTTGTGAGTGAATTTGAATGACAGTTGTAGTGTGTAACATGACAGCATGACTGTAGATTACACCAACAGTATTGCCAAAATCCTCTCATGTTTAATATCCTGCACACCATTATGACTTTTTATATTATACACCGCTCGTACATTTCTCTTTCAAGAAAGTCATTTTAAGTATATTCATTTCCCATCATGGCTGGACTTAAATTTATGAAGATGAGGCATATGAGTTGAGACAGATGTGTCCGTGCATGGAAGATCATTTCTGGCATTACGAATCTGTAAAGGTAATTTGCAAACATGAGCAAACGTGCATATTGTTCAGCTCGGTAAACATATGCATAGGTAATACACTCCTGTGTGCACTAGATAAAAGAGATTGCTTTGATAGGATGTGTGTGTTTATAGGTGTGTAGATAAACCCACACAGATATTGATCAGTGTGTGTGTACCAGTGTGTGTGTTCAGACACTGGTATTTATGTCTCTTTGTGTTTGTGCCAAACCCGTGAGCGCGCCTCGCCTTCACCTTGCCACGCGGCTGTCCCTGAAACACGACAGCCGCTTGCACCTGGTGCCAGCTACAAGCTTGTGTGTAATTAAAGTGTTTGATCTGCCTCCCTCTATGAGGCGCCATATAGGGCTTAAATCACAGTTCACTCATGCACACACACATGAAACACTTGCATACACATATATGAAACAGTCACACATACATACTATACTACATATGAAATGCATACACATACATACACATACATACACACAAACTCTCTGAACACACACACACACACACACACACAAACACACACCTATGAGATGCATGCATATCCCTCCCTGCAGAGGCACACACACACACACAGACACACACTTCCAAGCGCATACACACACCGCTGCCACTGTGATCAATGGCTGAGAGGGAGAGGAGCAAGCCGCAAACTGACAGTATCGGGATTGAACAGAGGCAGAGGAAAGTAGGGGCGGGGAAGGGGGAGGGGGTAAAAAGAGACAGAAAATTGGAAAGAGAGAGAGTATTGAGAAGGGAAAGAGAGAGGGAGAGAGAGAGAGAACATAGAATGAGAGTGAGGAAAGAAAATGTAACTCGCTATACGGAATTAAAAAGAGGGGAAATCTGTATCTGTGCTGCATAGTGATGTTTCAATTCATGAGGCTTTTTATATTGAACTTTTTCCTAGAACATGTTGTGGGAAAGGTGTTGATTCATTTTCTATGCCTGCTGTGACTAAAGAAGAGGGTACCAGTTTTCTGGAAGAAAACTTATATTTTGCATTTATGGAAGGAGTCTCCAGCGTCAGTTTGTAAACTTTTTTTTTTTCAACATGATAAAAGAGGGCAAAAATAAATAAATAAATAAAAGTAAACTACAATTCCACAATATCAAATGTAACTGTAATGATAACATAAAAATATGAATAAATAATCATTTGCACATAAATAAGGAAAACAAGAGCTTTGGGTATGATATTATAGGAAAATGATGTTATAAGAAAAACGATTAAGTGGAGGAATGATGGTAAACATAACTTTGAAATGAAACTTATTCATTGTTGGTCTATCAAAGACAATGTCCACGAACAAGTGTGGTGTATTCATTCATTGAATAAATAAATGGATGAAAGCACAAATTAATTAATCTTTCATACCACTTATCCTATATAGGGTCATGGGGGCCTTGAGCCTATCCCAGTTAGGGCATGAGGCAGGGTACACCCTGGACAGGATGGCAATCCACCATGTCTTTGGACTGTGTTAATCAGAAGAAACCCACCAAGCATGGGGAGAACATGCGAACTCCACACAGAGAATCAAGACCGGAACCTGAAGGTGCAAGGCGACAGTGCTAACCACTAGGCCACTATTCTGCCTGCTTTCCGTTTTTCCAATTTGCTAGCCCTGAAAATAATCTTGCCAGCAGTGTGGATTTATAGTGAGAAATAAAATGCATGTTTTACTAAGACAACTGGAGTAACCAGCTTGGATAGTGTTCATTAAAGTGTTTTAATTAATAATTTTTTTTTATAGCGCTTTCAACAATTGCCGTTGTCGCAAAGCAGCTTTACACAATCAAAAGAATTATTTAAGTTTTAAAACACTGTTTAGGATTAAAACTTTCACAATTCTGTTGAAGCATCAGATGACATATTTACCAACTGATTTTTATTAGCACTCTATTGGCCGTAGCGCAAAATTTACCTGTGCGACCTAATACCAGACTTTATATGACGGGCCACAAATGTAGAGTAAAAATGACTAGGCTTTTTGCTTGGTGATTTTTTTTCTTCTAAATAAGGTGGTACTATTCGGAAGCACTGATTAATTCCCTCATTGCACTCAAGGCAGATATAATAATATGATATAAAAATGATATATAGCAAAGATTGTTTAGTGGGGTTGGTTTACGGAAAATTCATAATGTGCCAAATTTGGAATGATTTGTGTAAAAAGTTACATCATACTGCTTTTTGGGATGGGACTATTGACCACTTGATACAATATTATCATAAGTACTAGGTGCTGACTCGATTTATATTCTATTCTATACGTACGATGATGTTTTGACTATCCGATTCTTTTTTTTTTTCCGTTCAGATTTTGTTACAATAAAAAAACAAAAAATTAGCAAATTATTAGATCCTAGCACCCAGGATGCAGTGCCTCCTGTAGGATTATAGAGACACTGCAACATTTTACTGCCTCAAATGAAAACGTATCTAAATTTTTAAATAATTTTTTTAAAATTTATTTTTAAGTCAGTGTGGTCATACGTGAATTTTTGCTACACAAATGAGTCACAATACTTCACGGAATTGATTCAATCTCTAATTGATTCACAGCCAAATATCCCTTGAGTTATGTCAAACTACTGTACATCTCTTTGCTATACTGTATATTGCTAAACAAATCAGACTTTCTGGTTTTAGCCTTCTTTTTCCCTCAAAACAAACCAACAGTGACACTTTTAATTTAATAAATAGTCTTTTTTTTTTTTTTTTTTTTGTATTCCTGCTTCTTGTTCTGGTTTTGACACCCACAATAGTGGCAATAGTCGCAGTTGAATCCACACGATCCATAATCAAGTCCAGTCCAGATATTAGCTCGCTTTCAATCGCCTAGCTATAGTTCTTATAGCTGTTGTTTCCTGTTTACTTCTCTGTATTTATACTGCTTTGCTTAGCTTTGTGAGGTTCTGTCATTTTAATATTAATTTTATTTCTAAACATTACTCTCTCAAGTTGTCATTTTTTAAATTATTATTATTTTATTTTGTCTTGCATTGTTGTCATTGCCTGATCTTTGAACCCTGCATGTTTTTCCACCATTTGTGGGTTTAATGTTTTGTATTATTAGCAAATAGCTCACTCAAGACTGTAACTATGTAGTTTCTAAAAAAAAAAAAAAAAAAAAAAAGTAGTGTAGTACATATACTTCTGTATATAGTATATCGTTTTAGTATATAGTTTTAGTATATATTATATCTACTGCTAAGGTTTTATAAGCTAGCATTTTATCATCAGATCTGTGGAAATGAGCTAGCTTACTTTAGCATGGCTAACTTCAAATCAAATTCAAATTCAAATTTTATTTGTCACATACAGTCATACACAGTACGAAATGCAGTGAAATGCTTATACGA
>JAQQZS010000019.1:3710921-3722957 GCA_030068045.1 Platyallabes tihoni | reverse complement strand
TGGGGAGGAGGTCACAGTGCTCACAGTCTCCTTGAAGCCCAAGGAGAGCGTGATTTTCACCCAAACACTGGAAACAATAATCGTGGAGATTGCCCTCCGAATCTCGCTTGAAACTCAGCCATCTTATCGGTGAGTTAAACACACTTTCCTTTTTTTTTTTTTTTTTTTTGCTTTTACACACACACACGCGAACACAGTGCGGTCCTGAAGACAAAAAAATGTTTCCGGTTCACTCCTATTTATAACCTGCAGGTGTGCTTCATCAGATGACGTCACCTAACCGAGGTTATATACAATATGCCAAAATTTGGCGTCTTTGATACACACATGCTTCACAACCGGCAACACAGACAGATGTACCCATAGCGTTTTCACGCAGCATCAAGTGTAGCTTTTTGAAAGGAAACTATTTCTTGAGATATCATCTTTCAATTATATCTTTACATTTCATACTTCATACTAGGACCCGAAACCAGTCTCAAAAATGTCCGTATGCATGTATGTCTGTCCAGCTATATTTTGTCACAGCATCACACAAAACTAGCTCGGCAGAATTTAATGAAACTTTCGTAATACTTAGGTATTTTCCTGGAGTTAAACTGGTGCCATAAATGAAATCAAAATGTTAAATAAAACTGAAGTTATGCACAGTTATGTGCAAGCATCTAGCATCTTTTTTTTTTTTTTAATAATTAACGCTTTTTCCATCAAGGTGAGTGTGGCTGTATGCATCACTCCATATCAATGCGAGAGTTTAACGTGTATTGACAGAGTATGCAAAAGACACAGAAATAACGGTAGTGCACCTACAAGCCATCCAAATTCCTTAAGAAACAGAAACGAAAGCGCGACACAGCATGGCTTTCTCCAAAGAACAGTAGACTATGAAAACTGAAACTGCAAAGATGATTGAACAGATCAATGTATCTTTATTTTTCCTGCAGAATGTTTAAAATTAGTTTGTCTGACATGTTCCAAAACTGTGGAGCTAATAAAAGTAGTAATGTAAAGTGTCTCTATGAGATAAAACACAGGTCGTTAGAGCAAACATATCCTCAGCAGTCCGAGTTGAGGGTGTGTAAAATAGCTAAACTGAGACCACAGTGTTATGCGCTCAAATCAAAATGTTGAGTAAAAGAAATGAACAGTTACAATATGTGCTGAATTTAATAATCTACTTTACATAAAGTATGTAAACAAACACCTGCACCAATAGAAATTAATTAACTAAATTAATTAAAATAGAATATTTTTACTGGGATTACTTAACATTTTTACCTCTGAAATAACAGTGCTGAAGTGGTATGAGGGAATTTCAACACGCTGGAGTTGTTTTAAGACAAAACTTCTTTATTCTTCTCTTCTTTTTCGATTTCACATCTGTGATTCACTCTCCAATTACCGAACAGGGAGTGTATTTGGCTGATGAGAAAAGAAGTCCAAATAAGCATAAACAAGGCGTATGATATTCAACTTTACAAAATTAAATTTCTTTGTATTAATAAGTTAGGCAGAGAGCTCCGCTGTACAAAAAGATATGCAGAAATGTACGTGAGCTATAACCTGGAAAAATAATATCACTGAATACATTAAAGCTGATTGACTTATTTTAGTTACCTTTTAACTATTTATACAAACTCTTTTTCCATTAACGATGGGTACTTTAGCTAGTTAAAAATACAAAGAGAAAAAGTTAAATATGAAGAAATAATGGGTGGCAAAAGACACACACAACACTTTTATTTTATTTTGCTTAATGACCATGTCAAAATCAGCAGGGTTCCAAAGTTCCTCCCAACCTTCTGCATCCTTAAACTGAGCACCTGGGCTTGAATTATTGTTGGGGCTCTATTTAGAAATCATGGCATGAATCTACAACAATTAAGAAAAAACAGAAATAAAAAAGACTGTAGCAACTTCTAAATAAAGCAACTCCGGTAGATGCAAAATTATGTAGATGAGGCCAAGACAGTTGATAATAAACAAGCTAGCTAGTTAACCTTATTTGCGGGTCTGTCAAATTCCATTTAGTTATATAAAAAGGCCATTGCAAATTAAATCTCAGTCAAGAAAAATAGACACTACAGTATAATGATAAAAAAAAAAAAAAAAAAAGAATCTACTTAGTTTGAACTTGGTGTTGGACATGAGAGCGACTGTCACTATTGGAATATACTTTGTTTACTTTTATGTTAAATCAGTATACATGTATTTAATAGCTAAATCATGTGGCAACAGCACAAGGCTTAAAATCTTGCAACTATAAGTCAAGAACTTCAATTACATAAAACATCAGAATGGGGAAAAGTGTGATGTCTTTAACTTTGGCATGGTTGTTGGCACCAGATAGTTTATGAAATACTGAACCAACCTAAGTTAAGCCTTTATTTGTCACATATACATTACAGCACAGTGAACATCTTCCTCCGCATATCCCAGCGTAATTGGGGTCAGAGAAGATAGGGTTTAGGGCCTTGCTCAAGAGCCCAACCGTGGCAACCTTAGCCTTCTGAGCTACCACTGCCCCATATGATACAGCCCATATTCCCATATCAAACTGCCGAATTCCTGTGAATTTCACATACAACAGCCTTTAGAGTTTACACAGAATATTGAAAAAACAAAACAAACAACTTTGTAAGTAGTTCTTTGCAAGGTGTTGCAGGCTTTAAAGGCTGGAACACCTTGATGATGAGAGAGATCAAAGGAAAATGACCATGAAGACTATAGTAGTAGCTCAAATATGCACTCTTTACAGCTTGTCATGGCGTGCGTCTGTGATGGGCATGCGCCCAAATGTACTATCACTCCTCGCTCACTCCGTAGGCTCCCTAGATAGGCGGCACCCACTTCTGCAGGTTTGCAAAGGGACGGAGCTGCCTATTCGGGCCGGCTGGCGATAATTAACGTTAATAGGATATCGGGCTTGCTCCGCATTATAAAAACAAGGCGCGGTGTTTAGTCCGGTGTCCGGGAAGAACGTGATGCAGTGGAGCAGGAAAGCGTGACATGCGAGTGGGGCGATGTGACGCACCCCAGGGACTTTAACAAGGACACTGCAATTCTGCCCTGTCCTCAGCGCGGGGAAGAACTGCACAAGCTCCCGCGGTACCTTCACTCCCGCGCCGAGCCCGCCTTCGTGTCCCCGATGCCAAAGAGGAAAAGGCCACGAGGAGGACAGCGTTAAGGCCCCCAATCCCAGCCGGAAGAGCCACCCAGCCGATGGACGTCAGCGAGGACTCCCGTCTGAGGCCGTACCAACGGAGAGCTGGGAGGGGCCAGGCCAGCCATCGACAGCAGGAGAAACGCCGTCACGAGGGAGCGTGCAAGAGCGCTGCCTCCGCGTGCTCCATTCTGCCACTCCGCCCACCGCCACCTGTCACCAGCTGTGTGCCCGCATGCCAGTATGGCACGGCCCCCGGACCTGCACGTGCACAAGCCTTCCTTCCCTTTCTTTCCGTCCTCCCTCCTTTAACCCTTTCCTTTCCAATTTTTACTTAAATAAATTAGCTTTCTTCCTGCAAGACCTCGCCTCGTGTCCGTGCTTCATGGTGCCGCCCGTGCACATAAGGTCGAACCCGTTACAAGCTCTATTCAGCAGAATTTTAATGTACAGTGGAACCTTGGATTACAAGCATGATTCGTAACGGAAACAGGCTCGTATTCCAAAACACTTTAATTGCCAATTATTGGTACCAATTACCAATAACCAAATTTTATTTTCCTATAAAATTTTCCTACATAAAAATAATTAACACAAAATATTAGGGTCTCCGAGTGGCGCAGTGGTAAAGTGCTCGCCCTATCATCCGGAGATCGCGAGTTTGGGTGATGCTGAAACCTCTCGCAGCCGGAGGTCTAGAGAGAGCTGATTGGCCAATCTCTCTCAGAGGGGAGGGATGAGAGGTACTTAGTGCTCCCACATTAATCACGGCTCTACAACCAATCACGGGCGTCTGTGAGCTCACGCATGCGGAAGGAGTGGATAGCGCTTTCCTCTGAGTATGTTACGCCGCCCCTAACGGTGCGTGAACAAGCAGTTTGAAAAGATGCGGTCTTTTGAATAGTCTGCGGCCCTCCCGACTGAGTGGTAGTAGCAGCTTAAAGTGGGAGCCCCCTAGTGATGGGGAGGAATTGGACACGACTAAATTAGGGAGAAAAAAAAACAAAAAATATTAAGTAAAAATAAAACAAATTAACCTGCACTTTACTTTACCTTAAAAAACTAAAAATAAATCCCAACAGACTTCCCTTTGTGCACACAGGCGCTGTGTATGCGTGTGTTTGAATCTAATGTAAGCTCCCCTCTCTCCCACACATTTACCCTTCCTCCACTCTTTTAACACACGCGCGCGCACGCCATGTAAACACTGTTTTATTGGAAAAATAAACATGAAATCTCTCTAATGACACTCGATTGAGTGACACATTAATGGAATCACTGCTGTAAAGTAAAAATAAAAGAAATTAACCTGCACTTTACCTTTGAAAAGAATCGTGACAGAGCAGTATTTCTGTGTAGAGTAGAGAGTGTGTGTGTGTGTCTGTGAAGGCAAAAGTAGGAGGGGTCTGTGTGTGTGTGTGTGTGTGTGTGTGTGAGACACAGATCAGGCAAAGAGTAGGCTAAGCCTTGAGCAGAGAAAGAAAATGGATTTTTAACCTCCCTAATGAGACTTGCTTTTGCTTTACACGCGCGCTGTACACAATTCAATTCAATTTTATTTATATAGTGCTTTTAACAATGGTCATTGTCTCAAAGCAGCTTCATAAAAATGAAAGAAATTTTTAAAAAAGAAAATTTTTGGAAGTGTGTATGTGTGAGAAAAATGTGTTGAGATAATAATGAGATGAATGAATGATGAATGAAATGTCTCTGATGAGCAAGCCAAGGGTGACGGCGACAGTGACAAGGAAAAACTCCCTGAGATGGCAATAGGAAGAAACCTTGAGAGGAACCAGACTCAATCAGGGAACCCATCCTCATTTGGGTGATAACAGATAGAAATTATAACATCATGTGTTATGCAGCTGAAAGCTCAATATAACAGAAGTTCTTTACCCCGCACACATGCATGCAGACACAAAATAAAATATGTTTTATGCGCACACACGTGGTCTTATAGTAAACAGTACACGCGTGCACGGCTGTCGATTATACCACTAAGACCCAGCAGGGTCAATTCCGCAGCGCAAGAGAGAGAAAACCGTTGCCTCAGTTGTGATCATGTCAAAACAAGAAGCGCATGCGTGATACATGATACTCGGTACACGTAAACCAAGACTTGTTTGTTTTCCAAGTCAAAATGTATTAAAAATCTTTGCTCGTCTTGCGGAACACTCGCAAACCTCCTTACTCGCAATCTGAGGTTTCACAGTATTACAAAAATACATTTTTGAGTCAGTGGCGATACACGAATTGAAACAGAATGATGAAAAACATATGTAGTTATTCTGTTGCAAGGTTTGGAAGAAGTGAGTGATGTAAATATACTGTACAACCAGAAACAAGGCTGCTATCTTTAGCGCCCAGTGTGGCAGATACTCACGCCGTATATGGGTGTGAGTGGGGAGCTATGGTACGTGATATGTCCGGCTGAAGAACGTCCGGCGCGCTCATCACGTAGAACTGACCTAAGAGATTAATAGAAACAGGGAGAACAATTGGTATGATGATAATGCAAAAGTTTCAACACTGTAAATGCAAATGACACAAAAGACAAAAAAAGTAAGGAATAAAACATTTAGAGGTGTGTTTTTTTTTATTTATTTATTTTTTTTTAGAAAAAGATTAAATAAATGTGTGTTGTGATTAAAGTGAAGTTGTTGTTGCTCCGATGCTCATTTTGTATTAAGAGTATTTATTGTTACATTTAAATTTAAGTTAGTTCCTGTTATCACTTATATTATGACAGCTTTTTTATTCTTTATTTCTTCCCCTTTTAGCTTTATTTTTTTCTCTTGATGTTAGTTACTCCATTATCTTAGACTGTTACAAGTCACTGGCACTGGAGACTCCTTCCATTTCAACAATTATATGTACACATTTTAAATCAGTTTAAATGGAACATACCTGAGAATCAGCCATTAGAATAGAAACGAAAACATATTAGAAAGTGAATTTGTTGAAACTTGCGTTTTGCAATACGGCCTGACAGAACCCCTTCCCAGAGGTGAGATGTAACTAATTTCACATATCTGTACTTTGCTTGATTAGGTTTATTGGAGGATACTTTTTACTTTGTTTTGCTTAAAAGTACAGCAAATATCTGTACACCCACTTAACTACATTACTGCATGGTGTTGTGTTGGTGTGTAATCTTTGAAGCGGGAATGTCGCCCCCTGCTGACTATTATGTGTAAGTGTGTGACTTGCCTTTCCTTCGAGACACGTTTAATATTGCATCAGGTGGTTAACTTAAGGAGGGAAACAGCATGTTCTCAATGAGAGAGAAAGATTTTTCTCTATGAAAAATGCTACTGTGAGCTAATACAAGCTCTGTACTTTTGATACTTTAAGGAGAGTACTCCCATACTTTTACTGAAGTACACATCTGAATCGAGCACTTCTACTTTTACTTGAGTGATACTTGCCCTAGGCAATCTCCACTTTTACAAAAATACAGGATTCGCATACTTCGCCCACCTCTGTCCTGACCAATCAGAATCAAGGATTTGCAGCACGTTGATATTCCTTCATTAACACAAATGAATAATTAATAGCTTTCAATAATTAATATATATTAATTTTTTATATATAATAATTAATATTTAATTATTATAATTAATTTTTCAATATTTGGGACCGCCAACAAGATTAAAGTACTTTGCAAACTGTGTGAGAGCGAGCTCGTATATCATTTCAGTATTTCTAATTTAAGGACCCACATGCAGTCTGTTCGACCAGAGGAGAGTTCTTGAAGACGCAGCTTTAAAACTACCTCTGTTGGCATCCTCACATCTGGATATAAAACACAGGAGTTACTGCAGCAGTGGAAAAAGAAATCACCAATAAAACCACTAAAAGGGACATACAGTACAACTTTAAAAGACTCCACAGTAAATATGTTTGTAATGTGTGTGATGTGCTTAGCGATGGATTTTTTTCCTATAAGGCATATAAAGTTTTATGTTCTAAGGTTAAAAGTTCTCTGCTCTCAGGCTTCTTTTGTTCAGTATTATTTTCATTGCCAAAGACTATAGTTGGTTCTCAAACTGTCTTGTTTTTATGAATTTCTTCTTCCTGTAGTTGGTGTCATATCTCTTGGCATCAGTGCGCACACTGTCTAGCTCACCTGCTGTGTGAGAGCGTGTAGGTTCGACCGGATGGGCTGAAACTCCAGTGGCTGTCGCATCACTTACAGCAGCTGGTGGGATGTAGGAGAAGCGTGCCTCGCCTCCGATCGTCTCTGCTGCAAGACTGCCATCATTACTGAAGGGACTCTGGATCACAGCCTGATATTCACACATACACACACACACACACTGCTTTTATTACTAAATCTACTGAGCTGACATGAACAAAGCAGCCGCATTTTATACAAGCTGTTGGTTTTTGTAAGCACATGCAATGTGAACAGATGTGCTGAATCAGCAATGTTTCGGGTCGGTTATAATATAGAAAGTCTTTACTCATTAATAGCTGTGTAATAACTCTGATTCTGAATTTCTGTCAACCGTCAAGTGAAAAGGAGTGTACTTTATACTATATCTTTGAAAAGGCATGATATAGATCTGTTTGACCTTCGGATCTGTCAGTCCTTGTAAAAGATCCATGAACTGTGCATCTATCACTGATGGAGGAATGATTTCTGAATCTGTTATTGACACTGGACTCTAGATCTGTTAATCCTATTGAAAGATGTCTGACCTATGGATCCTTCAGTCTGCAGGACAAAGGCATAGCCTTGACATCTGTCACTTCTAGTATGACCTCTGGATCTGTCAGTCTAAGATCTAAGGACTACAGTACGAGTCTATCATTGACGGAGTAATGACATCTCAATCTGTTCCTGTAACAGTTGTGGCCTATGGATCTCTCAATCCAAGTGAAAGAGGCATAACCTTTAAAACTGTCAATCCAGGTGAAGACATGTGGCCTATAGATCTGTCAGTCCTAGTGAAGGAGGAGTAGCCTTTAAATCTCAGTCCTAAAAAAAGAGGTGTGGCCTGTGGATCTCTGTCAGTCCCAGTGAATCAGGCACTGTTCGATGTTAGTTGATTCTGTACCTGTTGGGCTCCAGCGAATGAAGCAGACGAGACCACGCCCACCGCCCCACCCACCAGCGGCTGGTTAGTCAACTGAACGACCTGATAGGTTACCTGAAAAAAGAAAGCATACGTTTCTTAAATACGCATAGCAAACTTTTTAATCTTCGACACGTCACACCAGGCTTTTTATGCACTAAACACTTTAAAAACACTCAGATGTCAGATACATAACAAGCCCTAAATTCGAACCATTCCACCTATTTTCTCTGCAGGTTCCCAGGAAAACTGGGGCTCATGTTAACTAAGAGAGTGAGCGTGTAAAATGATAGTGCTGAGACATCGACTCAGTCGCTTCCAGCATGAAAGAGCTGTCGGCTTAGAAACAAGTACGGGTGATGTCATGGTTTGGATGTGGGCGTGTGTCTTGTCACCATGACAAGCTGTTTAAAAAAATCTGCAGTCAGCAAAATGGGATTTTTAAGAAAATTACCACTGATCATGAACCAAGAGAAAAGAGGAGGGAGAAAAGCCTCGTGTAATGACTAAATGTAATGGACTAAAGTAGACTTACACAATCAATATAAAAGGTAAAAGCAATTGTATAAAAAAAAAACTTTGAAAATATTTGACTTTGGATGTAAAACGTATTACGTCACATGATGCCAAAGGAATAATAACATGATTTAAAAATCTAGGACCAGTCTGGTGGAGCTGACCACTTCCACTTTAGCCTCCGATTCCCACAGAGGTTTAACTCAATATTACCAAACCTCTCCTGAGAGTGAACCCACGTGTCTCTTAGCGCGGTCAGCAGTCATGCTTTAACCATGCAGATAGTTGAGGTGTGTGAGCTAATTTAATCCACGGCTCAACAACAGCACTGGCTCTTATTGAGTTCACCCTGAAGAATAAGTATTTGTTAGTTTCCCTCCTTCCCCAACCTCCCCCAACCCTCCTCGGCGCTATCATGTGACTCTCTTACTGACCGACATGTGACCTGGGCTCACTTCCAGTCTCGGTGAGGAAACACAGTCACATGACCGGCTGCAATAACTGCAACAGCGCATACTGCATCCTTTTCTTCGGCATCTGTTCGGCCTACGGCACTTGTTCTTAATGCGTCATGTGAGCGTTATTATTTTTTAATACTTAGATTTATAAAGTATTTATACAGAGAGACAGAGAGTCTTTTATTCATTAGAAAAGACACAACGCACAGCACTGCAAAAATAAGCCTGACGCTGATAACAAAAAACAGTACATTTTATAAATAATATGGACAGCTGAAACGGCATTTAATTTATTAATCAAATTCACAATGTATGATTTGTATAATTTACATTTTGTAAGTGTCTTGTGTTTACTCTGTGCAAACCTGCTTTTTCTATCTAAGTTGCTGTCCCTCTCGAGCAGAACGAATGCTGGACACGCACCCTGTCTTTGCTGATCGATTGCTTTCGGGGTAATTGGAGACCCAAAACACACCTTTAAAAAAAAAAAAAAAAAAAACACCTGCGTGCTGCCGCGGTCGGAGAGAAACTGATACTGGACGCTCCGGTCAGTGAAAGCTGAAGTGTGAGGAAATGCAGCTCCTTCACCTCCTCTCGAAGTGTCTGTAACAAAAGGAGACGATGATTTATTTAAGAAGCCCGTGCGTTTAATTCCCAAGAATGCCAAAGGATAAAGGATAATCCTGAGAGTGAATATAATTTCTTAAGAGGAAAATTATTTAATTATTTAATAGCAAAGGGAAAATATGCAATAGTTTTATGTCATAAAAAGAACAAGTAACATTTGGCACAAAACATTTGGAAAAGTGACAATCCTTCCATAATCTGAGGTTTTTATTTATTCATTTATTTTTAATGAATTAATTTCATTTTGGCGGCTAAGCCATTTAACTGTTATGATTTTAGCTTCTTGATTATTTACAGTACCACAGACACATACTGTGTATTCACAAAACTGCTGGTGTCACTACACTTATTAGTTCGATCCTACCTTGTATTCCACTTTTGTCCCAATACATTTGGTCACCACTTTAAATCTGAGATCTTGTCTTATATATCTTTTATAGAATCAAAACAAAACAAAAAAAAATCACTAGCCTTAACAAAAAATGCAACAATAAAATATTATGTTAATAAAATAAAAACATATAACTCTTGTTCAGCCTATTACCTGTACTAAACTTTGAGCAATTTAGCTACAATTTAGCTACTCTTAACTTGAGTTCTTATTACATTTCCTTATTCTGATTTTTCCTTCTATTAATTTAAATAATGTTTAATATTTTCAATATTTTCTATATTCCATCCTATACATGATCTTTTTTCTAACCACGAATGCACAAAAAACGTATGATTTACGTTATAAAAATTCTCCATACCTTCAGTTATCTGTAAAGTTTCCCTTTCTTGTTTTGTTTGCCTGAAAATAATCAAGGCAAAAACATGATTTAAAAAGTACATGCTATACTGTTCAACATAGGTTTTCAACAATTAATATCTTTATAAGTATTGTAATATTTTTAATAAAAGGGAATGACAAACACAAAATATAAGAGGTTGGGCATATTACATGAATAAATGCATGAATAAACACACCCATATATATTTTAATTATTTTTGCTGATTTGTTAAAATAAATTCTATCTATAATTATCTATAATTATCTTTGTACAAACTCTTTATCTGCCTACTTTATCCCCTCCTCATGTCCCAAACACACCCATGCATTTATTTGTTAATTCTATATTTTAATATCTTCTTTTGAACCATAGTAGAAAAAGACACTAAACTCCAAACTTTGATAAAGTTAAATTAATTGCTTTAAGCCCTGCTCACTTTATCACCTGCTCATGTCTCAAACACACCCAGAAATATTAAAAAAAAAAAAAAAAACTATTAAAAAAATAAAAAAATTTTCTACTACAGTTTAAGAGAAGATATTTTATAGATATAAATAATTTATATGAAAATCAGACAAATAAAAAAAAAATACGTATGGATGTGAGAATTAAGAATTATAAAGGAGCAACTTCGATAAATGTTTTACGCTCCACCCATTTCCTCATCTCCGCATGTCATACATGTCAGTTTATGTATTATTGTGTCATACATGTCTCTTTCCTTTATAAACCATACAAACCACACAAAGAAAATAATGTTATACTAATAACATAATAATGATTATACACTGTAAATTTGATTACTTTTGATTAAATGTTCACAAAAAAAATGACATGGAATAGTCTAGAGATTTATAACCATCCATGTACAGTAGGAACCATAGTAGTCACCCTAATGAGGATGGGTTCCCTGTTGAGTCTGGTTCCTCTCAAGGTTTCTTCCTGCCATCTCAGGGAGTTTTTCCTTGCCACCGTCACCCTCGGCTTGCTCATCGTGGACAATCTCACAATCGCATTATTATCTAAACACATATGTTTTTCTCACTTATACACACTTTTTCTTTTCATTTTGAGAAGCTGCTTTGAGACAATAACCATTGTTAAAAGCATTATATAAATAAAATTGAATTGAGTAGTCCAACTAGGGGCTGTGGAGGCTAATGGGGATTACTACTGTAATTATTCCCATTTTACAACCGTGGTAGGACCTCCGGTCAATTTTTACAGACACTATCTGATTGGAAAACCCATAAGCATGAGGGGAACATGCAAACTTCACACACAGACCTGAGGCGGGAATCGAACCCAGATCCTGGAGGTGCAGAGTTAACCACTAAGATTTATGAGACTTGATAAATATTGTCTTTAACAACTTTTTACTGTTCTGTTAAACTCTTTTTCAGAATAAAAGTCTTCAT
>JAQQZS010000019.1:3610340-3625418 GCA_030068045.1 Platyallabes tihoni | reverse complement strand
TGATGAAAGCATACATTGCCAGGATATTAGCTGGTAGGCCGATTAAGAAGGTTATAATGTAGGCAGCGAGAAGCACCCGGGGGTCTATCTTCTGGGGGTCTATCATTTTGGTGATTGCAGGACACTGGTGGAACAAAAATAAGAAAAATCATGCAGCACATTGATTGCAGTTTTCGTGTACATTATATGGTACATGCACACACATACGGTATATCTGCAATGTAACTGACTAATAGTTTTTTTCTGCATTAAGTCACTGGTGGCCGTTATGGTGCAAGTGCTCCGTCTGAAAATAGATTATATGTAATACATTAAATTCCTGAAATGAGTAAAACATATTTTGCATAAGGAAGCACAGGCCAAACATGTTAGAACATAAGAGGGGGAAAAATATGTTCTGCAAAATCAGAATAATTCAGAGCCAATCAGAGTTACATAGTTATTTTGTCAGGCCCATTTCAAGTGATTTGGACTAAATTAATTACACAGCACAGGAAACATTCAACAGACAATCCCTTAATCCACAGGCCTTGTAATGCTTTAGTTAGATCCTATCCTACAAATGATGTGTCCTTCATTAGCTGGATCCAATGTGTTGGAACAAATCACTTTTATTTTTATTTTTAAAGGTATGCATTTATCTGTAGAATCATAAGCATATTGCATATAATTTCCGGAAGAACCTAGCACTTCAGTCCACCATGATTCCAACAAGCCTGGCATAGTATCAGTGCTGGACTTCCTTAAGACACCACCTTATTAGGCTAAGTTGGCTGCTGAACTGACATCAGTGCCTTTTTTTCCCCAGACAAACTATTTTTTTAGAGAATTATTTGTCAGGCAAAAAGTTGGATGAGTTGCTGGCCAGATGACCATCAGCTGACCTTGTTGAAAGGTCATTCTGCCGAAGATAATATCACCCAAATTTGTACAGTAAATCAGTCATTTAGTCAATCAGCCTGCAGAGTATCACTTCCTGTGCCTAATGCGCATCCTATGGTACTACTGAGAATCGATAGTGGCGGTCCAATCAACTATTTTCCTACAGAGAAATGACACAGGCCGATAGAGCTTGTGCAGATACGCCACATTGTCACATGATTTGTACCTTATCGGTCATACTCACAGCAGTACAGTCATCAAACTGCTACATTTTTTTGTGAACATTATGCTTTTTCTTAATCTTTAAATTGTTTAGACAGCTGTTTTTAAACAAAATTATATGTCAAAGATTTTAATTTTAATTAAATTCCTGCATAATATGCCAGAGATACTATCTTGTCCTCTGTTTAATTGTAGGGCTACAATATATATCTGACTACAAAACATTTAATTCTAACTGCAGAGAATAACCCTTCTACCTTATCTGGGAAAATATCTTGGGCTCTCTTTCCGTTAACTGTGTTTTAAAGCAGACTGGCTATTTGTTCTTATATCTTTGACTGTTATTAGTTTATATTGTTTTTTTTTTACATCTATATCTGGCTCATAAACCAGCAGACAGATAAGACAATAGTGTCGCACTCATCTGCATAAACACTCGCTGCTGGACTCAGACACTCTCTTATACTATACGCATCGGCCTGCCTGCTACACTGTGGATCTTGATTTATAAATGTGTCTATATGTCATACACCTATAACTTTTCCCTGTTTTTAAAGAATAACTGATGGTTACAGCATCCTACTGTACCTTAGAGGGTCAACCCAAAGAGCAGGTACAAATCCATGAGCAGCACAATGTGGACTCCTTGGTGCTAATTCAAGTCTTTAAACAAGATGATAAAA
Organism: Platyallabes tihoni; assembly: GCA_030068045.1. Lineage (NCBI taxonomy): Eukaryota > Metazoa > Chordata > Actinopteri > Siluriformes > Clariidae > Platyallabes > Platyallabes tihoni. The sequence continues at coordinate 3,623,631 of JAQQZS010000019.1, read as the reverse complement.
GCTCATACATTCACAACAGAGACAGGGATATAATTTTTTTAAAGAGACTGTTCGTTATCTTTTTTTTTTCATTAAGGTTTTACCTTAGGGAAAAAAACCTTAAGGTTACCGGAAGGTTTTGATATCTACTATTTATCTTTTCGGGTAATAACGGTCAACCTGTGGATGAAACTGTTTGTATAAAAACAAGTTTTAAACAGATTACATTAGTCCCATTGAAACGTATTCATCTTATTCGGTAAGTATTTCCGTTTGTGTCAGGGTGGTCAAAACTGTATCACTTTTTTTTTTTGTATCTATTGAATTCTGCAGTTCACCACACAGCCCCGATAACCGTTTCTCACTTGCGCTCATCCAGCAATACGGCAGCAATGACAAAGCAACATCACTAATTATATCACTTGCACAACCTCTATACTGTAGATACAACCGGCTGTTACCGTGGTTTTTCCCTCTCCAAGAACTGGATTTTCCTCATGGGGTATTTGCTTAGAGCAGGGGACGTCTACTTTATCCACAAAGGATTTTTGGGGCTGTACGTTTTAATTCCAACCAAACAGGGGCCACACTTGATTCCACATGCTTCATCAGTTCTATACTCTTATAAACTATCCCTTATTTTTGTCTGGAATAAAAACCTAAAGGAGCCACACAGGCTTTGTGATTATACAGATGAAAGCCCTTAACTTAGAGGCATGCTGATGCAAGAAACCTACGGCACTGATAGCTGTGTATCATAATGCACTAGTTCAAGGCTGTGATCTTTTGAGTTTCCAGGATTCTTATAATTCACTACCTTGTGTTATCCAAGTGATTCTTCCCATGCCTGGTGGTTAGGAGAAGTTGAAATAAATGCTACAAACCTCAAGATAACCACCATGTCATTTAGAGAAAGATGGTTTCATGGCAGTCATACTTACTGTAAACACTGCATCATATATGGTGCTGTCTGATTTAGCTGGAAAGGTGAAAGGTATTTAGATGATTTTCCCTCTTAGAAGTGTTCACAGAATCATTAATACTTATATACTTACATAATTAACATTTACAGTTAATCAGAGTTTCTCCAGCAACCATAAACCATACATTGCATACAAAGAACGACTTTTTATGATGATGTTTATCTATTAATTATTACTTTACTCTGCACTCTTTAGACTCTTTGGACATAATACACTGTATAAAAATATATTATAATTTTCTCATTTAGTTAAGCCACATAGTAGTAAAACAGGCATTTATTTACCACTTTAGGTTCAGAAAACTGAAACTGTTTTTAAAAGCATCAGTTGCCCATAATCAACTGTGTCACACGCTGCTGCCTTTAACTGTAACATGAGCAGCTCATACATTATATCATTAACTTCCTTGATGCCTCTTTGGTTTGATATGAATAACCACAATACAAATATAAAGCTATATTGCAGAACATCCACAAACAATGGTTACCATAACCATATTCATTTCCTGTATTAATAATTGTGTATAATTTCATTTTGTGTTCTCTGTATGACCATGTCATAACAGTCATTTTAAAATAGATTTAATAAAATACTACATAAATAAGCTCAGCTTTGCTTACTGAGGCTTATAGATGGAAATAATAATTTATCTAGACTTAATTCTGCATCACCAAACATAATAGAAATTTGAAAGACTGATTTTAAATATCATCCTTAAAAAGTGTTTAAATATCATACCGGTTATTGCAAAATATTATGCCTACTGAATGTATTATATAAATATGTAAAATATATAAATCTATTATAAAAATTAAAAACAAAAACATATATATACTTGGTCTCATGGAGACGATTACTGTAGTTAGTAGAAGTTTCCAACATCGGAACACATTAGGTGCATCTAGATATGATTTACATCCTGGTTTGTTTGTTTTTTAGTTTTTGAGTTTGGATTAAACACATTCAGTCAAACATGGGATTGTCGTGATTTCCACCACTGAAACTAAATGTTATGCACACTGGCTATGTCTCATTGGGGTTCATAAACCCACAGATCTAAAATATGCAAAAAGATATCAGAAGAAGTAAGATTAGAACTGAGGAAGACAAACAAAATAGAGTAAGAAATAAGAAAGAAAAAAAATGTCAGCATAAGTTGACCTGTAGCATAAAACTACAGGTCAACACGGAGCAGTTTCTCTTGCTTCTACATATAGTATGTCCAAATACACTAAGCATTGTCACTTACCCAATGACAACAATGTGCTCCGTTGTTATGACAACCAAAGAAGTCTTCTTCCTTCTTATTGAAATTAAAAGCAGTCCATATGTTGTGAACTTTTTCAGTTTCAGCATACAGGACCAACTGCACTTGGCTTACAGGCTTGCAAAGAATAAAACTTCAAAAAGGAAGTCAGGGCAAATTTGATTATGTTGATGTCATTTAGGAAACTAAACACCTCCCTGACTGTCAATGAACATAAATTGTGCGTAGCTGAGAGCAGTAGCTGAGTGCTCAAACTGGTGGCTTACTCATTACTACTAATTTTTTTTGGGGTGTTTCTTTCAGCCTGCTGTCAGCATTGCCTTATCTGCAGAAGCCTCATGTAACTATACAGTATAGCTACACAACAATCACAATCACACACACACACACACACACAGAAAAAAAAATCCAGCAAATGAGCAAAAAGCATACTGATAAGATACTTTACCACAGAATATTTATTCTCCTGCGAGTTGCTTTAATGTGAAGTGCTGATAATACAGCTTTTGACTGTTGTGTAAAGACAACCAAGATATCAGTTAAGATACTGTCATTAAGAACGTTTACAGGGGGAAATGATGGTTGGATTATTTGTAGAATGTATAGCCCTTTTTTCATAATGAGAGAGAGAAAGAGAGAATATATATCAATAGCTTTCCCTCACAAAGCGTGTTTTTATTATTATTTTTTTTTATCTCATCAGTGTCCACAGAACACTGGCCCCAAGAGAGGATGTCTCAGGGCTCTCAAGGTACAGACACATCCCTGACTATAATCTTTAGGTCATCTGATTGTGGAGGCTCTGAAATGTGTTTTCATCTTTTTCTTCTTCGATAAAAGCTGACGGTTAGAAAACATGGAAATATGACAAGGGAGTGGTATTTGCACCACAGAGTTCAACTTGCACTGCAAAATAACTTTAAGGGTTATCCGGGCGGATCAAGTATAAAGAGCAAACATTGACTTCATTGACTCCAAGGATTGATGCAGTAAAAAAAAAAAAAAAAAAAAAAATATTGTGGGTTGAAAGGTTGAAGAAATGCTCTGGCTTCCTCGCAACATAAATAGATCAGTAAAATGGAATAAACTCATCAGAGAATAATGTCTGAATAGCAGGGTGACATAAATTCCAACTTCGAGAGGCACGCGATCCCATGAGTGCCAGGTTGACGCATCTTCTGCAGGCCATTCTTGTGGCTGTAGCTTTATGTCACAGATAACCAAATTTGGCACTATTTGATCTCACAGGAACTTGTTAGTAAAGAAAGTAAATATACATATTCATATATATTGTTATTCTCTCTACCACCTGTGAAGGTCTTGATTTGATATTAAGAAGTTTTTCAGAAAATCAGACTCTCTATCCACTTTGCACTTCATCATCATTGTTATCTTGAACATTTTCAGTCTGGTCGCCTTCTCTAACTCGATTCTGTGTAGTGTAGACATTTTCAATTCCTTTGCCAGTGTAAGACGTCTTAGTCCTGGGTCTCAGGAGACCCTTCAGAGTTCCCTGAAAGGTAGCTGAGGAGAAATAAAATGTGATCGGGTCGAAGACTGTATTGACGGTGGTGAGAAGCAAAGCATCAGATCTCCAGCTCACATTATCCTTGCTGATGTAGCCCAGGATGTGTGTGATGTTGTAGGGAAGGAAGCAGACAACAAAGACCAGCAGGGTGCCCATGGCCATGCCAACAGCCCTGCGTCGCGTGCCCTTGTTGAGGCTGGCTGTGCGCCTGAGAATGAAGATGAATCTTGTGTAGCAAAATGTGCAAACAAAAAGCGGTAGAAAGTAAAGAACGAGGCATAGCTCCAGACGCATGGGCAAAATTACATCCAGCTGGATCTGAGTAAAGTTGTTGTAGCAGTCATGGACCTGGCTATCCCCCCCAGTCAGGTGATCCACAATGTATACAAAGCAAAGATGAGTTGATGTTGTGATCCAGATAAAACCACTACAGATGACTCCATAAATAGGCTTCTGGTGGATCTTATACTTGATCGGGAATGCCACACAAAGGTAACGATCAACACTGACAGCCATCAGAAGCAGCGAGCTAGTGTAGATGGTGGAGAAGAATATAAATGTGGTGAGGGGACACAGATAACTAGGGAGGAGCCAAATCATTTGAGATGCTGCCTCATACATCTTGAAAGGCAAGAAGAGCAAGAAAAGAAGATCTGATATCGTCAGATTGATCAGGATGAAATCAGTGGGTGTGGGTTTGTCTCGGAGCTTCTTGATGAAGGTGTATAAGGCGAGCGTGTTTGCCGGCAGGCCAATTAAGAAGGTAAGGATGTAGACTGACAGGATCACCACGTCTGACACCATAGCTCTGACAAAAGTCTGAACAAAGGAGAATAATTTTTGTCAATAAACAGGTATTAAGTATCCAGCCTTGAATTAGTCAAACCTAGATCAGTGCAAACGTCTAAGGTACAGTTTGTGTTTTAGTACAAATTTTGTTATAGATTTTTTTTTATTTTTATGAACTTTATTTTGAGTCAAAAAATATTTTTATTTATTCAGGTATGCCAAAAAGAAAAGCAGCATATTCTATAAGAGAACACTTTTTAGACAAAAAATAAAATGTAAGCTGACAGATTTTGTTTGCAAAAAAGAAGCTGGTGCACCAGTCAAAGTCCTCAGATGAACTGTGGGATGTTCTTCAGGATTCCCAGTAAATCATTGTAGCTAATTTTTCTGTAAAACTGCACAAATTGTACCTGACTCTAAAAAGTTCAAATACTGCCTCTGTTAGCTGAAGGGGAGTTTAAAACTATAGTGCATAAATGAGTATTCAAAAGTTCTTCTTATAACTATATCTGTTCCACAGTGGTCTTGAATTTGATAGAGGACATTCAATGATACTGTAAGCCGTGACATTAAAACCATTCCATTAACATGACCTAGTTTTTAGGATTACTGTGTGCTATAGGGCACCTCTGGCCCCTTGAAGCATGGCTTTGCAGGGCCTCTGTGATTGTGCTATGGTGGTACCAGGATATTAGCAGTGGATCCTTTGTGTGCTGTGTTTTTTTTTTAGGGTTGGGCCTCTGTGGTTCTAACTTGTTTGTCCAATAAATCCTGTGAGTGCTCAATTGGATTGGCATCTAAGGAATTTAGAGACTCTGTTGTTGACTCTTGAGCTTTTTGCTTGGTGGGCCCTACAGTATGTGGAGCATGGGGTTGAACTGGGTGTTTTAGTAGGCGTTTTTATCATGGCCAGCACCAGTTTTTTCTGTGATTTATGTTGCACAGGCTTTTTTTGTGGGATCAGACCACCCAGGCTGGCTGTTGGTCCCTGTGGTCATGAGTCAGACATGGGTGCCCTTAATGCCCATAAATGATGATCAATGTTATTCAATTTATCTAGCGGTTGTGTTATGTATATACAGTATATGTATTATACAGTATATGACACAAAAGTAACTTTGGAGGTGATGCCCAACAAAAAGTCAGTAATTGGGTAAAATGTATATCAGTAAAAGAGGCAATTAAAAGGACAACAGGTTACATAAAAAGAGCAGAAGCAATCAGACAGAAGAAGCTGTTCACTGGACAACTTAGCATGGACACTTTGCAAAGCTGGACTTTTTGGAACGATGGTGAGCTTTATGAGTTCCTCCTTGAATTTTACCAAAAATGCATGTTGGAGATTAATGTTAGCTTGGCACAAAGCCTTATGTTTCACTGAACCACAGTGCTGCACATCATCTTCGTTACATCATAAGGAAACTCTTGTTGCCACTTGTTTACCCGTGGCTTCTGTGACTCATTCCTATCTTATCTGCTCACTGACATCTGGTAGGTCATAAAAAAGGATTCAATAGTGCTTTGTGGGATGTTTAAAGTAAATATATATATATATATATATATATATATATATATAAAACAAAACAATGACTGATACAGTTACATATCTATGACTAGGAATATTTTATAAACCTTTATAAATCTTTATCAATTTATATAAATCTTTAAGATCTCATTAGTTAGATATGTCTGTCTAACAAATTCTGGTGCTTCTGATTCTGGAACAGGAATATTTTTATGATGATTATTTGCCACTTGAGCTGTACTCAGGTCAGTTCCATTCCACTAGTATAAGCTTATAGTTTCACAGCACTGGGGTCTTTAATTATGCAATCACAAGACATGCAATTTGTAACTCTTGAAACTAAATCACTAGAACCAGTCTTCCAAATTTCAGTAATCAAAAATCAGAGGTATTCAAGTCAAGCTGGGACAGGAAAGCTTTTATTTCCCCATATAATCCGCTGCTGCATTAATGCACTCATCTCAATGTTTCACTAGTGCTTGGATATCATCAAGTTAAAAGCTTTTTCTCAGTATGCCTGAGCCATGATTGACTGCCTGCTTCACATCTGAAACACTGGCCTCCCAGGAACTCTATTAACGAATATGTGGATATGGCTTTGTCATGATATCAGGGTGGTTATTGGGGGATATGCCTATATCTCCCTACTGAGTTTGCGTAATGTCCCAGTTTGACTTGAATGCCCCTCGAGTATCTCCCACAAGCAGAAAAATAAATGCAAGCACCCCCAGACAGGTAAGTGGGGCATTCCAGCAGGACTTAGAGAGAGAGAGAGAGAGAGAGAGAGGCAGAGAGAGATGGAGATTTCTCATAGTTTCATTTTAGAAAATAATGATGTTTCGTATTTGTTGAGAAACTACAGTACTCACTGGCACATGAAAATGTCTGTTTCTTGTCATATCTGATGATTAATTTGTGTTGATTTTGCCTGATATTTATAACTAGGGAAATAAGATGAGACGGAAGAATAATAATCAACCAAATAATATTAATCTGCATGTTTGTTTATTCTGATCTTGCTTGTAGATAAGGCAAGAGGCAGAAGCTGAACTAAAAAAAATATGCACAGTTTTTAATGTACTAAATATTGTTCCTAGGATAAAACTAAATCTATGCAAGAGTTTTGTAGAACATTTAACATGATATTTAGCCATTATTAAAACCATTAATTGTTCATTAATACATTAAACCATGTACGTCTGAATGTAGAACCCTGATGAACAGTATTAAGTAACAAAATGTATTTAATATTATAAGTTATTTGGCTTTAATGTTGCAACAATAAAGCTATAAAACTTAAAAATATAATAAATAAATAAAAATATATATACTTACTTTAAAGTCAGGAATATGAAATGAGTCTTTTCTTTTTGTCACCACCTTTGCTCATAAATCACTCCAAATTCCTCAAATAAATGCATTGTAACCCATAAAGAATTTAAATATTTCAATAGCAAACTCTCCTGCTTCATTCTTTCACATCCTGATTTGCAACTTTGCTCCTTGGAACTGAACTGCTTCTCGGTAACTCCTCCAAGGATATGATGCAGTATTTCCTTCTGTCTAAGTAATCAAGTCAAATAAATGAGGCTTGTAAACCTTGGGTGACTTTTACGACCAGGCAGGGCCATCTGTTTTTATTCCAGTATGCATAGAGCAGCAGCAATTTATAATCCTCTCTGAGCGAATGATGCCTGTTTATATAAGGAGCTACATATTAGATTAAACAAGGAAAGGGGTTAATCTAAACTGTTCCACCTGGGCGAGTTCACACCATAATGAAAGCTCTTTACTCAGATTTGGGGACAAAAACAACTAATTTGTCAGCTGATATCCAAAGATCTTATAATCATGTTTTTAATTTCATTCAAATAATTCAGATATGACAGTTCAATACACTTGCTATGTTGCATTATGACAAGAATGCCTTTATTTAATACAAGCAATACTTTATTTCAGTTTTGATATTACATATGGAACAGAAATAGATGCTCAAATGGATTGAATGAAAATACAAATATATTAAGTTTAAAAAGGCTGCATTATTATTATATATTAGTATAAAGCATGTTCTTGCTTGTAAGACACTTTATATTTGCAGTTTAGGCAATTAACAATTAATTCTTATTTATTGCGGCAGTAAAGAAGATATTCTCAGTTAAACATCATCATGTTGATTCCTCTTGAATTAGCATGGTTAGTCATAATTGGCATAGATGCTGGAATCTACGACCTAAAAAAAGAGAAAAAGTTCTAATCAATAATAACAATTAAATTTTTTTTAGAATTGTACTATTTATCTAGAAGTAATATAATTTTATCCTTAAATGTCCTTTTTTCGTGACCAAAAGACCTATGTAATGCATAACGTGTGAACTAATAGAGGAAATTAATGATAGTTACAGGTAGACTCTAGTTTTTCCCTACTTTTATTCAACTAAGATCAACAATTTAATTGTCTAGCCCGAACTGTTAACTTTTAAAATGAGACAGGAAAACGAGCATTTCCATAATTTCATTTTGGAAAAGTGTATGGCTATGATTCAGAAATTACTGTGCCAAAGCACTCACAAAAATTCACATGTATAGTGTTTTTTTTTTACGTAATTCTACAGAAAGCCTACATCAATGTGTATTCACATCAGTCTATTGCATTGTTACATGTTTGTTACTTTGTCACTCAGTGAATGACTTGGAAATGAAAAATGTAAAAACTTTAAGACTTTTTCCAAGACATTTTTGTTTACTGTTGTGATTTTTTCTTTTTTTCAAATATTTTCATTTCTGTTATTTTTTTATATGCAAATAAAATTACTGGTAAAGTACTGGTACAAGTTAGTACAAGTTGCCAAATGTGATTCTTTGCCTGATTAAAGATTTTTTTTTTTTTCTGTAAGGTTCTCCTCTCTCCACAGAGAAACACTGGAGCTCTTTCAGAGTGACCATCAGGTTCTTGGTCACCTCCCTGACTAAGGCCTTTCTTCTGCTGTTTCCCATTTTGGCCAGGCAGCCCGCTCTCGGAAGAGTCCTGGTGGTTCCAAACTTATTCCATTTATGGGTGATGGAGGCCATTTTCTGTACTGAAATTTTATGTTCTGAAATTTTCTGTACTCTTCCCCAGACCTGTGCCTCAATATAATCCTGTCTGAGAGATTTATGGATAATTTCTTGGATGTCATGGCTGGTTTGTGCTCTGACTTGAACTGTTAACTGTGGGACCTTATAGAGACAGGTGTGTGTCCTTTAAAATAATGTCCAATCAACTGAATTTATCATAGGCGGACTCCAATAGAGTTGTAGAAACATCTCAAAGATGACCAGTAGACAGAGGAAGCACCTGAGCTCAATTTTAAGTATCATGACAAAGGCTGTGAATACTTGTGAGTACATGTAATTTTTTAGTTTTTTTTTTTTTTTTTATAATTTTGCAAAGATTTCTAACAAAGTTTCACATTGTCATTATAGGGTATTGCTTGTAGAATTTTGAAAAGAATAATGAATTGAATCCATTTAAAATAAGGCTGAAGCAAATAGCAAAATGTGGAAAAAGAGAAGTGCTGTCAATACTTTCTGGATGCACTGTACCTCAAGAAAAAAACACATTTGTAGAAAATACCTTGGTTTGCAACATAAAAATTGCAACAACAACAAAAAAAAAACCTTCTGGACTATACTGTACTACCTCTGAAATTATAGGACTTAAATAAAAAATAATAAATAAATAAATATGGTCACAGAGTGATGCAACAGCAATAAGAAATTTTTTTAATAAAAATTAAAATAGACAGACAAAAATTTATTCCACATCATCATCATCATCCTATTACTGCGTTTAGCTTTGAGCAATTTTTAATACATTTATCTCAGCAATGACTATGAGCTTTTTTTTATTAATTTTTTTTTACTTTATACACATTAGATTTAGAGATTCAGATGTGGATATCTCAGCTGTTCGTGTACTTTGGTCGAACAGAAATCATCACCAAAACATAAACTATATTTGACATGCTATAAGTGTGTTAGCACTTTGTAACAGTCAGAGGTAAGGCAGTTCCTTTGGTCTGTTTATAGCTGCTATAAACCAAATGACTACAGGAACTATGTTGTATAAAAATGTATACTATATAAGAGTACTGTTTTTTTTTTTTTTTTTTTTTTTACTCATATATAAGAGGAATGAAACAAAAGATGCTATTATTGGAGTGGAATGCAGTTTGGAGTTGTTACAGCAATTCTTGATTCTTGATCTCGTTTCATTCCAAGGTCACGTTGTGAAGTGGAAGTGAATCAAATCCTATTTTTACCCTAATGTGATACAGATTTCATTTTTTGAACACACAACTCTGATGTTTTTAGATCAGATTTGAGTCACTTTCGTACATGGCCCTAGATCGGATGGTCATGTTACTTGAATGAGAATGTGCAGATTAGAGCGCATGTGAGTTTATGCCTTTGCGTATGTGTAGGCCGCAGACATCATCAATCAGCACTGGCAGTGCAGGGATTTACTTATAACAGTGAAGGACAGAGGAAAAAGATTGAAAAAAAAAAATCAATAGAAATTATTTTGTAGATATTTGGGGCAGTGAGTCTGTCCAAGCAACACTAGAGGGAACCTACAGTGATAGAGCGGCATGTGAGAGAATTTCACTGAGCAATGACGTATCGAAGTGTGTATACGTGCAGTTTCAGAGGACAGACATGTCTACATAGAGCCAGATAAGAGTTTATGAATGTGAACTGTTATGACATGCAAATCTGATCTGACTGAGAATTAGGGATTGAACAATGTGGCTTTTATTGCGAACATAGCCTTGCTGGGTTTTATGTTTTCTAATTTAGTGTTATCTTGCTAAACAAATGCCACCTGTTTGTATTCACCTCAGGCTATGTAACAACCAGCTGCGAGGATGAATCTAGTGTGTTAGAGTACATCTAGAAGAATTTTTTTTAAGAATGTGTGTCGACATTTTTAACATTAATTACCTGTTCTTTATAAGCACATTGAACCTCCTCTGTATTTGTATACAGGTTTTCATCTGAATCTATATGGTAGTCATGGCACCTTCTCTCATGCTTTGTAGACTCGGCAATGGTGAGGTCTCCACTTGGCACTGCAGGACGCCTAAATACCCAAAATCATACATAATAAAGACCTACTGTATATATTCTTTAAGAATTCACATGTTAATTTTATATAACACCAAACGAAAATTCTTAGACATTTAATTATTTCTGTCAGGCGACATTAGCTTGCTCGAAAAACTGTGATAATTCTTGAAGAAACCATGATCTCTGTTGTTTAGATACATAAGCATATATTAGTAAAAATAGGATTTTTTGGGGGGGAAAAAATAGCAAAGAGAGAAGGCATTGACACATTTAAATTCGAATCGAGTTTGACTTGTGAATCCAAGATTACCTACGAGACACTCTTTGTGAATTGAACATAATTATATAATTAAAAATAGAATAAAAAATGCAGCTAATCTTTTCAAACTGTTGATGATATTATCTTTTTTAAGATACATTTGCTCCTTTTCTCATCTGGGCTTTGGGGCCGGCAACAGCAGAGTGATTTTGTATGGGTATTGGGTTAAGGACCTTTCCCAAGGGCACAACAGTTGCCCTGGTGTTAGTGGGGCAAAAAAAAAGTCATATGCTCATTATAAAAAAAAAAAAATTACTTCATTATTTTCAATCACTCCGCTATTGCCAGTCTTAAAGCTCAGAAGAGAAAGGAGGAGAGTTGGGTGTTAGGCTAACAAAAAACACCATTGTTACAGAAACATAATGATCTGCTCAACATCAACAGAAGGAAGGGGAAAAAAGACATATTTATCAGGAAATTTGTTTTTCTAGGCTGTTTTGTGAAATGGGTGAAATCTTAATTAAAGATGCTATATTTAGGTTGTAAGGTTGCAAGAGGATTAAAATAGGGAACTAAACTGATATTCATCAATTAAATTTTTATATTTTATTTGTAATAATATAATTGTAAGATTCAAATGAAGAAATATTTTAGATCCAAAACATTTTTTACCAGAAGTGTGTTGCCTTTAAAAAAAAAAAAAAAAAAAAAAAACTTCCTAATTTTTAGGTCCATATTGAATTTTTTTTAATGCATACTGCATACTCAAATGAATTCCTCTTAATTAAAACTCTTTCATCGCTGCAAAAAAAAAAATTACTTTACCTTTTCTTACAAATCACGATCACTGCCACAATTATTGTGATGATACACACCCCGGCTGCTCCAGCTGCCCCAGCTACCACCAGAGTAGAAGTAGTCCCTTGAAGCACAGGAATAAAAAAATCTATTTACAAAGACATAATTTATTATGTATGCTGTCAATCTACTCCAATCTGTCCAGTACCTTCATAATGGACAAGTATCTGGGTAATTTGTTGGCCCACATTATTTGTTGCTGTGCAGGTGACATTATGGCCCTTAGGTCCGGTCAACTCTGACAACGTCAAGCTTCCATTAACCCGGGTTGTGGTGTTGAATGTTGGAGAAAGTGCACTGCTGCCATCTACAGTCCAAGAGATGGTAGCCTTCGGATTGGCCTCGGCTTGGCATTCACACATTAAACTTCCGTTCTTAGTGGAGCAAAATGAACCCGGCAAGATGGATGGAGAATCTGAAAAAAGTAAGATACATAATTTGACAAGAATGTATTAAAGTTAAAAAAGAAACAAAAAAAGGACGTAAAAATGTAAGCATCAGTTTTACAGCTGATGGTTGACTTTTGAACTTTTTTCTCGGTCGGCGATTGAGGATGTTTCCATTCTTTACTCTGAGGCTCATATTAGTGATGAATCCATGTCTCGTCCTCAGTAATGATTCTTTTTAAGAAACTTTTACCTATCGGGAGTATGGGGCTAAATTGCAGATATCCAAACGTTTCTGTTTATGCTCTTCTTTGTGTTGTTTCGGCATTAGGTAAAACCTCAGATCACAAAAAAAATGCACGCTGCTTTTCTTTTGTGCAAAACACAAATGAGGCTCCATTTTTTTCTCACACTGCAGTTACAAATGAACTGATGTATCATGTTCACAGGCTTTATATTGAGGGAAAATGGGGTCTCGAGCCTTTGGTTATGCGGCACCTTTTTTATGGAACCGACTTCCTGTCGAGTTCCGCAACAGTCCAAGTCTCCCAGTTTTTAAATCTCGTCTAAAAACCTGTTTGTTTAGACAGGCTTTTATGTAATGC
>JAQQZS010000019.1:3529382-3542580 GCA_030068045.1 Platyallabes tihoni | reverse complement strand
CTAAGAATTTTCTTAGAATTTCATCACTAGGAGCAACTTTTAGGCTTAAGAAGCTTTGTGAATACGGGCCCTGGTGTCTCAGGTGCCATGTGAGAGCAAGAGAGAGAGCGAGAGAGAGAGAGAGAATTTGGTATGCTCGCTATCACATATAATGGATAAGGTCAGTGTATATTTGGACAGAGAGCGAGCAGGGACTTCAACATTAATAACTATGACAGCGTAACTAAAAGTCAAAACCAGAAGGAAACAGACATGAGGGCTGCATGGGAAGTAAAGCAATCAGTCACTTCCCAATCAACAAACCTGAGAGAACTCACAAGAGTAGAGGACGCCCGCAGGAAAGTTGGTCCAGAAATAACGAGACGGGAGGCTTGCTGAAAAAAACTGACTTTTTATTGTCCTTGAACACTTATTTTTGTCAGAAAATTTCTTTCACTATGCACGTCTACAAATAAACACACATGCACACCCTCGGCGCTGTGTTGCTCGGCTCCTTGTCTTTCTCATGGCTCTCATCTGTCTCCTCTTTATCCTCTCCATTGGTCACTAAAACACAGAATAGTCATTACACAGGTTCTGGTACATACATATCCTGTGTCACATTTTCTGTGACAGGAACACTATTGAAGTTATTAAAAGCTAAGTATGACAAATCTAATCATGTTGCTTTATATTAAACAATAATAAAATGAATTTAAAAAGCCTCAATTGGTTGCTTTGTACAGTATATACTTCAGCATTTATTACTATCAGTACATACTAGAAAATAACTAACATCTTTATATTTTGCATTCTTGAGCTGTGACTTCATGTGCAAGATCTTTATAGAATACTACATAATATGACTACTAACACATATTTCTGTAACCAACCTCAGGAGGTTTAAATGAAAACAAATCACATCAAGATGACTCACAATAGACATCGATCAATAGATGCTGGAATTGGTACCAATGCAGGAAACAGTTGTGTAGCTGGTGGTGGTGTTGTTTTGGGTAACGAGCCACTCATAGTCTGTGGATCCAAGTTGGTCCTTGATGGTACACTGAAGTGAGATCTTGTTACCCTCAACTACAGGGCTGTTTGGTGTGGAATCTACTTCCACATCCCTGTGGGCTGATAAAGGTGGTAAATATAAAGGGGGTTAATAAGTGCATTCTCAGTTTTACATACCACAAAAACTTATATAACATTTCTACTCATAGTACGAGGGGTGTTCAAATTTAATCGTGCAGAATAACAGAACACATTTATAAAAGTAAAAACTATTTTTATTTCTCTATGTAGTCCTCTGTTTCTGTACTATATAGTCCTCTGTACTGATTGGATACCATCAAGGTAGAATGTTTTCTCAGTACACCAGAGCTATAATTGGACTGCCTGCTTAGCTAAAAGTTTCATCACTTGTCTGTGGTTGAAGTCTTCTTTAAATGTTTTGTTATTTAAATTAGTTTATTCAAATTTCATCACAAGTCCTGGCTAGACTTGAACATCCCTTGTGCAATTCAGTCAACGACCCTGCTGTAAGTTCATAGACATAATTATTTTTTACTATAACCTTAGGTTTGCTTAATGAATTGATTTGATATTATAATAACTAGCATAAAACTAGAAAGTAAGTCAAGAAAGTCTTGAACTAATAAGTTGTTAGAACTGTAATTAATACTGCGATGTTAAAATCGTAAGTTTAAAATGTGATGCCTCTATGTCATTTTAATACAATAACTCATTATTTCACTTATGTGATCAAATTTGACTAATTATACTAACATATTTTGACAAATTAATTGAATACTAGCTCTGGTTCCAACTATGACAGGCAGTCCATAATTAACCCCAGAGGAGTATCTGGGGCACCTCTTGGAAATGAGCATCCAACAGCAGGAGTTGCTTGAGCAGCTATCGCAAGTACTACAGGCGACACTGGCCAAGGCTGACGCAGCTCAACACGAGGTTTGTGCCGCTGCCGGACCCATGCAGAGAAGCTCAATACTTGTTGACAAAACTCACGCCGCATGTCCACTACGAGGCGCATCTTCCAGAGAACCGCGGAGCAGGATGGCTGGCCCTGACGGGAGTGGAGCAACATTCTGATTCCTCTACTCACTGATGAGAATGTGCATACTTTTTCCTTTCTGATGAAGACACCGAAAGTTCTGACCTACTCAAAACAGAAATTGTAGCACGTTACAGCCTTTTCAGCAACCAAGCATATCTCGTCCCACTGTGGTCCCGCCCAATGCACCGCCATGCAAGCCGCTTCCAGTGACTTCCAGTGACTGGTAAGAAGAACCTGATGGCTGGCATTATATTTGACCTGTCTGTCCTTTTGATTCTAGGTTGAGACTAGTTTGCTATAAGGCCAACATCTTCTAACCCTATATAGCTCACACAGAAGGTGAGGCTAATAATCCTTCTAATCCTTCTTTCTCACTGTCTCAGCAGGTGAGATGTGACTGGAGCTTAATCCAGCTCCAACAGGAAGAAACCCACTTAAAAAGGGTGAAATTGAGGGTCAAGCCGAGGAGGCCGCTCAGCCCTGGCCAACCTTGTATTCCCTGGTAAGAAATTGCCTGCTGTATTAAGAAAAACCTTCCCAATGGTGTTTGACTGGTACTTAATTAGTAACCAAGTAACCGAGTGTAAGGATCTATCCAATGACAGAAACATAAGCATTTTTGTAAGTCGCTCTGGATAAGAGCATCTGCCGAATGTTTAAATGTAAATGTAAATTCCTGCCAGCCCTGCCCCAAGTGCCAAAAAATTCTGCATCAGCGAAGCCCATCCTCTCTTTCCTGATTCACCCTGATGATTATCAGAGTGCCGTTCGAGCACATCGATATGGATATTGTCGGACACCTCCTGAAATCAGCAAAAGGTCACAAAATCATCTTGGTCATGGTAGAACGAGCAACACAATATGCTTGTGGTGCCGCTCTGGAAAGCCACACCACGGAACATAGCGAAGGTGCTGGTGTATTTGTTCAGCAGCGTAGGACTGCCAAAATAAATCCTCACAGACAAAGATACATCTTTCATGTGAAAGTTAATGTCTGATGTGTGTCGACTGTTGCAGATCCGCATCTCTGTGTACAACCCACAGACAGATGTTGTTGGCTTGTTTAATCAGACACTGAAGAGAATGCTATGCTGAGTGGTGGATGAAGGAGGGTGAAATTGGAATCAGCCTATCCTCATTTGCTCTTCGCAGTACGGGAGACTCCCTAAGCCTCCACAGGGTTCACTCCCTTTAAACTGCTCTTCAGGCGTAGTCCTTGCTACCTTCTTGATGTGGTGAAAAAAGCCTGGGAGGAGCAACCATCACCTTTCCGGTCAGGTATTGAAAAAGTGCATAACTTTCAAAGTAATATTAACCATGTGCTTCCTATCGTAAAACAGCATATGGAATAAACTTAGGCTGAACAGAGGAGAGCCTATGACTGGCCAGCACAACCCCGGGAGTTCCAGCCCAGTTATTACAGTGTCCTATCCTTGCTCCCCAGTGCCACCTCTAAGGTCCTGGCCCATTAGCAAGGACCCTTCACTGTTGTGTAAAAAGTGGGTCCTGTGAACTACAGACTGCAACAGTTGGGTAAAAGAGCACTGAGGTATATCACGTAAACGATTAAAATTATTTAAAAGGTCGCCTTTTCACTATACTGTAGATACCACCCATGCTCCTCTATAGTGGCTGGCAAGGGCCAAAACATTAACATTAATGAAAAACATTAACCTTTGTAAAACACACTGGTTTCTCTCACCACAGGACCTATCCTTTTCTTTAGTTCACATAGCTGGAGCTCAAACTGAAAACCCAGATGAGCACTTCCTGCGCTATGCGATGTTCTCATCATCAAGTATGAGCTCGAAGTTCTGTGACAGTATGCTGAAAGCAAGTGCCTCCTTACATTGAACAGCTCCACGCTCAATAAAACAAAGAGGATTCGGAGAGCTTTCAGACCCGTGCAGGGGATGGGATATATATATATATGTATACAAAAAATGTAACTGTTGTTATCTATGCCTTTTTAAAAAACTCTAATTGAATGATAGCAGGAATGTGCAATACTATGTTTCCTGTCAGTAGTCGCATATCATTTGACCGTCAGTAGAGAGGCATTTACAATATTGTGTGTATAATGTTTTTTGGGCCCCTCTGTATACAGTTACAGTTCACTTAATATTTTGCAACATCTGCAATACTAGTTTGCTCCAGTTCTCACTGAAATTCTAGCTGCTCTAAATAGTTGTTCCTTCACCAGCATCTTTTTTTTCTGCAATAATAAAGTAAATGTCTCCATACTGCCTCCATTCCCATGTTGGACTGTTACAAATGGAAAACTAATGTTAACCTCAATTTCCACATTAACACAGATCACTACAAAAATACTCAAGGATTTTTTAAAAGAAACTTAACAGAAAAACACATCAAGACTACTCACAATGGACATTGAGCGACAACTGCTTTGATTGACCCTGTCCGATAGAGTTAGTGGCGATGCAGGAAACAGACGTGTCTCTTGTCACATTTTGAAGGACAACATTACTTCCACTGGGGCTGTAGGTGGTGCTGTTTGGGGAAATGAGCCACTTGAAGTGCGTTGGTGCAGGTTTACTCGTGCTGGTACATGTAAGTGAGATCTGGCCACCCTCGACCACAGAGCTGCTTCCTGTGTAATCTACTGTCACATCTGTTGGAGCATCTGATGAAATGCGTTAAATGTAAAATATGGTTATAAGTACAGCTTCATTTTGATATCCTATAAAACAGGGGAATTGTTTTAGGCCAACGACCCCAAGCTTTATTAATTAATTTATTAGTCTTATATGGAAGGCCCGGGTTCGATTCCCAGACAGTGCCCAAACCCCCCAGCCACTGGATACAGTGCCGGTCCCAAGCCCGGATAAAATGGGAGGGTTGCGTCAGGAAGGGCATCCGGCATAAAACCTGTGCCAAGTTGTTTTGCGGACTGGATATTCCGCTGTGGCGACCCCTTCCCGGGAGCAGCCGAAAGACCAACAACAACATATATTTTTTATTATGTATTAATAATTTAGGACAACTGTAACAATTTTTAATATGTACATTTCAGTAACATAATATATAGCAAAGGGCCATTCCTGACAAAAAATGGTGCATCTCTTGCCACAGCAACGCAAGGAGTATTATTCATGCACTTGCCCATCTTGCCAGTATATTTGGCAACCCTGTCTGTCTGTCAATTTTTTGGTAATTTCAAGCACGTTGAAGATCGCTGCCTCTTTTAGAATTTTTCTCCTTTTCTTCTTGGCATGATCATTTAAATTGCGACGTCCTTACAGTAAAGGAGAGGTTTTTCGCATTTAAATACAAAATGCTAAATATACTAACATTTGTATAAAAAATGCTTTATCGCAGTTGTTGCCGCCAAGGGTGACACCACCAGTTATGGGCCCAATACTTTTTCCCTTAATAAATGAAATCATCATTTGAGAACAGCATTTTGTATTTACTCGGGTTATCTTTGTGTAATATTAAAATTTGTTTAATGATCTGATTGATTTAAAAAATCGGCAAAAAAAGGCACTTTAAATGCTAACATTAAATTGACTTGTTAGATTGCAGGGTGTAATTTATCACATTTTGCATAATGTCTTGCAGTATTTTGCTGTTTTTACATATTACACCATGAACATTGCTTTAATTATTAAAGTTTGTTTCTTTATTTTGCCCCTTTTATTTAAATCAAAATCTAATCAAATCATGAAATACATTGATCAATAGCTGCTACTTACAATTGACATTGAGAGATAACTGCTGTGATCGGTCCGTTCCAACAGAGTTAGTGGCGCTGCAGGAAACAGACGTGTCTCTCCTGACATTTTGAAGGACAAGAGGATTTTCTCTGTAGTGGGTGGTGGTGGTGTTTTGGGTGACGACCCACTCATAGGCTGTGACTGCAGAGTTACTGTTGCTGGTACATCAAAGTACGATCTTGTTACCCTCGTCTAACTGGTTTTTGGTGTATTCTATTCTCACATTATGGGGTGCATCTGATGAAATGGAAAGTATGATTATGAATGCAGCATAATTTTTTTTATATTCTACACTTTATTGTATAAACATTTACAGTGGAAGCTTGGATTACGAGCATAATTCGTTCCAGAAGTGGGCTCGTATTGCAAAACCAAATGGAATTTTCCCGTAAGAAATAATGGAGACTGAAATTATTCGTTTCACAGCCCAAAAAAATAAATACATAAAAATAACACAAAATATTAAGTTAAAATAAAACAAATTAAACAAAAATAAATCCTGACAGATAAGTGTTTCGGTTTGTGCGCGCAGACGCTGTGTGTGTGTGTGTGTGTGTGTGTGTGAATCTAAAGTAAGCTCCCCTCTCCTCCTTCTCATCTTACACAGTTACCCTTCCTCCACTCTTTTCACACACGCGCGCACACAACGAAAACACTGTTTTATTGGAAAAATAAACAATTTTTGAATGCTGCATATGAATTTTTGAAAAAAAAAATGTTGTTGAATCAATGAAAATGAATCACTGCTGTAAAGTAAAAATAAAACAAATGAACCTGAACCTTAGAAAAGAATCGCAACAGAGCAGTGTTTCTGTGTAGAGCAGAGAGAAAGAGTGTGTGTGTGTGTCTGTGAAGGCGAAAGTAGGAGGGGTCTGTGTATGTCGGTGTGTGTGTGGCACTGTTCAAATGACGCGCGCGCACACAGACACAAAGAGCAGAGTCTTGAGTAGAGAGAGAAAATGGATCTTTAACCTCTCTAATGAAACTTGCTTTTGCTTTACACGCGCACTGTACACACACGCATACAGACACAAAATAAAATATGTTTTACAGTGTTATAGTAAACAGTACACGCGTGCACGGATGTTTATTATACCAGTGAGAGACGTGCACTAAGACCCAGCAGGGCCAGCGCAAGAGAGAGAAAAACTGTCGGCTCAGTTGTGATCACATAACGCTCAGCGTCAAAACAAGAATGATACATGGTACTCGGTACTCGTAAACCGAGACTATCCGAGGAGAACCTTCCAGAAGGACAACCATCTCTGCAGCGATCCACCAATCAGGCCTATATGGTAGAGTCACCGGACGGAAGCCACTCCTTAGCAAAAGGCACATGGCAGCCCACATGGAGTTTGCCAAAAGGCACCTGAAAGACTCTCAGACCATGAGAAACAAAATTCTCAGGTCTGATGAGACTCTCTGGACACACTACCATATAGGCCTGATTGGTGGATTGCCGCAGAGATGGTTGTCCTACTGGAAGGTTCTCCTCTCTCCACAGAGGACCTCTGGAGCTCTGACAGAGTGAGCATCGAGTTCTTGGTCACCTCCCTGACTAAGGCCCTTCTACCCCGATCGCTCAGTTTAGATGGCCGGCCAGCTCTAGGAAGAGTCCTGGAGGTTTCAAACTTCTTCCACTTATGGATGATGGAGGCCAATGTGCTCATTGGGACCTTCAAAGCAGCAGAAATTTTTCTGTAACCTTCCCCAGATTTGTGCCCCGAGACAATTCCTTTGACTTCATGCTTGGTTTATTGCTCTGACATGAGCTGTCAACTGTGGGAACCTTATATAGACAGGTTGTGTGCCTTTCCGAATCATGTCCAATCAACTGAATTTACCACAGGTGGACGCCAATTAAGTTGAAAAAACATCTCAAGGATGATCAGGGGCTCAATTTTGAGCTTCATGGGAAAGGCTGTGAATACTTATGTACTATGTGCTTTCTCAATTTTTTTATTTTTATTAAATTTGCAAAAATCTCAAGTAAACTTTTTTCATGTTGTCATTATGGGGTGTTGTGTGTAGAATTCTGAGAAAAAAAATATTTAATCCATTTTTGAATAAGGGTGGGACATAACAAAATGTGGAAAAAGTGATGCACAGTGAATAATTTCCAGATGCCCTGTATGTGTTAAGTAACTTTTTTTAAATGGAACGTCTAGCTTACTTGCCATCTGGAAAACAGTGTATGGAATATAACATTTACCAAACTAGGCAGAATGATGGATCACATGGTGTTAAATATAAGCATGATAACACAAGACAATACATTGAAATGACAGGATCACATGAAATCAGCACATGATGTTAAGTGTTAAGTTGAACTCATGACAAACCATTTTTTATTCATATATAGATATCTAATGTAAAATAATTTTAAACTTTACTTACACAAGACATTGATAAAAACTGAAGTGCTCGAGTAAGATGTTCCACTGAGAGAGTTGCTGCAGCTGAGACGTGTGTTCTGAGTTACTTTGAACGTAGCAGTTCCCTGAGTTTCCCATAACCCCGCCGATTCCTTTGGGTCGGACAGTGTTTTAGAAATGGGACTCGCACCGTGCCAGTAAATCATAAGATTTGTTCATAAGATTTATCAACTTAACACCTAACACAATGATAGCTATTCCCAACCATCAACCATGTCTATTCTATCGTATAACTGCTATGAAAAGCCAAGCCACTGTGTCTTTACCACCTAACTCAGAAATAATTTTTTAACCATAATATCTATATTAAATAATATATAATATCAATATGTTTGCATTTAAGGTGAAATGCTTTTAAGGTGAAAAAAATTCACCGTTCCTCTGAAATTCTACATATGGTTCACTCTAAACTATTCACACATTGGCATGCAGTACAGCTAAGTTTGTATAGAATTGTAACAAAATCTGAAAATATATAGAGAGAATCAGGATATTTATAAAATTGCAATATTTACAGAAACACGGTGTAAACTGAATCAGCACCTAGGTATTGCAATAATATTGTGTCGGTTGGTAACTGGTGATTCCCATTCCTTTTGTTTATATCCCTAAGATATACAGTGTAATATGTGTGTACTCACAGACATTTATTTTGATGACTTGATGATCTTCATAAAATCCTTTGTTGTACCCATCTCTATCCCAGACCCATACGTACAGGCCCACCTCACTGTCACTGTACTGGACGTTGTCAATCCTCAAACTGCAGTCTCCACTATAATGAGATCCTGGGACTGATGTCCTTCCTCTAAACTCACTTAATATCTCACTGCAGTCATTAGAGTACACAGTTGGGTATCCCCAGCTCGCATACTTGTACCAGGCAACTTTACTGTAAGTCACAGTGCTGCACGGCACCAACACACAGCTACCCCTGACGGCACTGACTGATTGCACAGACACCCACCAGCAGTGACACACACACCACCTAGCAGTGAAGCTGAGAAGATAAAATAGACATTTATTTTTTTTATTGTTTATAAAGTAGAAAACATAACTCATGACTTTTATGGGTTTGCATCTAACAGTTAGCAGTGCAGCATTTCGAGAAAACTTTAATTATAAACTGAAATCATACTCTGGACAGAATGCATGATTGTTACATACTTGTTTGGTTCTATGTTTTGTTTCTATGAGGATTGAGGCCACTAAAAAATATTTCTCCAAATTTTAACTTTTAACTTTTCTTTAATCTCAGAATCCTGAATCTAATATCAAAATCCTGCCCTTTAAAGTCAAAATTCTACCTCAGTGTTTTGACTTTTATTGCAGAATTATGTATTTTTTCTCACTTAAAACTTAACATTCTAGCCTTAATCTAATAATTCAAAACTTTTTTTATGGTGGTCTACATCTTTCAGTAGGCCTGGGTATAACATAAGTTATAAATATGTTTTTTTTACTACTTAAACATCATGTATAATAGTTTTTTGTCATTACCTACAGGAGCAGCTAATAGAATATATACTAGGATTTATAAATCATAAATGGATTTTAATGTACATACTGTACTATGCAGCTATTAATTTTTTTCCATATTTGTCCATATTTCGCAGCCTGTACTGACAATAGCTTCATTTTATTTGAACTGTCTGAAAATAAAAATAAGGGAAAAAATGTCAAATGTGGTAATTGAATTGAAAAGCATTTTTTCGTTTATAAAATCATATATAAAGAAAATAGCTTAAAACTTTTTCATTTTAATCAAAGGTGCAACCACAATCTAAGGAGTCATTAAAAGCTTTTTCACAAGCAATTATTGGAATTGTAATGTGTAGATTTTACATGGCTCTACACTAAGTACTATTGGGCCACTGGAGATTAAACAAATTAACTACAATAAATAAATTTTTAGTTTTAATAGGATTGCCATATAAAGGGTTTACAATACTGGCATTTTATGTAAATGTATTAAAAACATCATATTAATCTCACAATGATACATTTATACAAACACAACTTCTGCTTTTTTGCTTTTGTCCTATAAATAAACAAAACATCTTTTTCACATAAAAAAGGAATCATGGGTGCAAAATCAAGAAAAAAAAATCTGTTTGCATTGTTGCTCACTAATATCTCATTATTGTCTTTTAAGACCAATAGCCAAAGTCCTGTCTGTGCAAACTGTCTGAAACTGATTTTTCACAAGTATTCAACTTTCTAATTTTGATTTCCACAGTGAAGACATTAGGTGTCAAATCTGACACTTCCTGCATATGGGTGTATCCACACTCTCAAACTCAAGTATCAGTTTAGGCCCGCTTTTTAATTTTTAAATAATAAATCTTCAGCATATTTTATATTTGTAAGTATTCACCCCGTTAAATGTTGACATTTTAAATATTACAACATGAAATAAACTGGGATTATGCATTTAGGGTCCACTTTGTTGAGATCATCCGCCGATTTATTCCAGTGTCCAATCAATCAGTCATGTGAGCCTTGATGGAAAGGCCAAAGCATTTTTGTAAAAATATTTTTAAGCTGCTCCAACCACAAGCTTACTTCAATTTCTCTGCTGCCAACTTCAGTGATGAAGCTAATCTAGACAGGCTGGTTTGAATAGTTTAAATACTGCCCCCCCCCCAAAAAAACTTCCAGTGCACAAATTTTGAGTTGATGCCAGAGGTCAGGCTTGAAGGAGTTACAGATGAGGTAAAACAGCAAAAGACCAGACCATTTCCTGCAAGTCATAAGCTGGAATCTGAGGTTAGAGGGTTTCTATAAGAGTTTTTCTGCTATTGTGGCTCAACCACTTCAGGTTTCCTCTATGTTTTCTGCATTCAGAACTGCTTTCCCCCACTCACCATGGTTGTTAACAGTGGTTAAGGTAGTGGTAAGTGGTAAGGAAGTGGTTATTATTGGTAAAGTGTACTGTATTTAAAACATAGGAAAAAATGCAATGTAGGGTTTTCACCCTCCCACATCATAGAACTGATAAGTGAAGTTACTTTACCAGCAATGAAGAGCTTCAGTGTGCCAAATCTATCCATTACTGGAGTCTGCAAGAAATCAAGTGATTATTTATACATGGTTTTATTGATTATTAAACAAGTAAAAGTGTGTTAAAGATAAAAAAAGAAGAATAGAAGTTTGTACTGAAAAAATTTACACCTTCTATTCATATTATTATGTAATAAAACAGTGTAGGCTGTAAAATCACATTATTAGACTTGGAATACATTCAGCGGTTTAGGGAACATAAGTCACCAGAGGATAATATGACTGTACCTGGATTCTGTAGATATCCTGGATCTGTAGATTCTGTTTCTCTGGAAAGAAAACCTAATCACAATCCTGGTGCTCATGCCAATATTGTTGTTGACTGATTATACTGAACATCCTCTCAATACCCTTAGTACTGTTTACCATGTCTAAATCTGTTTACTTCAATTATTTATAATCACGTGACACAGTGGCAACAAGAACACGCTGGCAGTAACAGACTGAATGACGTGAAACTATAACACTTTTACAGACTCAAACCAGATCATTCACAGGCATCACTTACCTTGAAGTGACTTCGCTGTTGGGTTGCTCACTTATTTGTGGTGACAGAAATGTACCTTTTGCTCACTTATATCAAGTGGGTCAAGAAACCAAAAGCTCAGCCCATTTTTAAGACTTCTCCATTCTAGTGGTCTTCATTACGTTGTTAGGTTAAATATGTACAGTGTCTACTAGATAATAACAAGGGATAAATAAGTCTATAACTATATTACATAACTAGTCTATTATTAGATTAAAACAGGTTTAAACAGTCTTTGTTTTTGTTTTTTTAAATATGAACCTCACTGTAATATCTTCAATGTTTTTACGACTGGTTTAATTCTACACATTCTACACAACCAGTCAAAACTTTACTAATCCCATGGTCTTTCCTGATTTCTTTTTTTTCTACATTGAATGCATCCAAAAAATGCAATAATCTCCTCTGAACAGTTGATATTGAGATGTGTCTCTTACATATGCTCTGTAAAGCCTTCATAACGGCTCTAATCTGGCTGCTATTAATTGGTGATTTATGAGACTGGTAACTCCAAAAGAAGAGGAGTTTTGGTCATGCTTTCTTGGGATAATCCTCATGAGAGCCAGTTCCATCATGGTGCTTAATGGGTTTTGCAAATGCACTTGACACAATACTGTTCTTGCCAGAACTGATTCAGAACAGTGCTTTAGATAACTCCTGAATGTATGTTTTGATACCTAATTGCCTAATGCCATATGTGTCATTTCATAGTTTAGAAGAAAGAAATCCAGTATTGTTCTAGAATATAAAATGAAAAAAAAAAAACATTGAATTAGAAGGTGTGTCCAAACTTTTGACTGGTACTGAATATTGTAACATGTTGCAATACACTGATTTTGTGTCTGAAGTTGTGTTGTTGATGATGATGATGACGATGATGATGATCATGTTGATGATAGTGATGTCATTATTGTTTTATTTTATTTATTTATTTATTTATTTATTTACCTTGCGCACCTACAGATGATCTTTTCTTAACAGGCTTAACAGGCAAGTTTCTGATACACACAGCACTCTACAGTGTCAAGGAAACATTGTCATTTTGCATGCTTGTTTTTTTCCCCTCAAAGCAGCTATGACAACCTTCAAATGTTTTTGAGAAACTGCAGAACTGAAAGTGAGAAAGCAGAACAAGAATTTAAGAAATAACCCCAAGAGTTTAAAGCATATTTTGAGTTTATTTTCAGCTTTAGAATAGGGTCAAAATTACACATAATGGGAAATACAGTTTACTGTATATGCATATACCCAATTATATTATAAATTCAGTGTTGAAAGTCCCGAAATGTCTTTTAATTGGCTGGATTGTAGCGTATCAGAAGACTGGTTAGATATGTGGGAGCTAAACCATTTAAGGCTTTGTATGTAAGTAATACTA
>JAQQZS010000019.1:3489399-3499743 GCA_030068045.1 Platyallabes tihoni | reverse complement strand
ATCTAAAAGCAGTTTAGCAGCAAACTTTGTGAAAACTAATATTTGTGTCATTCTCAAAACCTTTGGCCACGACTGTATAATTGGTGATTTAAAATAAAACTTTTTTATATTCAACAGTAGTGGCGTTACCTAATTACCAAGCTAGCTAGCTTTTTACTTATGTTAAGCTACTTTAAGGAAAACTATAGTTTGCTAGCTTATGCATTTTATAGAGCTTATGTTATTTTATAGAATTGTTTTAAACTGTTAGATAGCTGTGAGGTTTCTACTAATTCTGTCATGTAAGTACTTCATAAGTGCCATGTAATATTACTTGACCTTTATTTAACAGGCAGAATTGTGCAATAAAAGTGATTTGGACAGTGAAAAATTTTGATTTATAGCTCAAGTTTAACTGATCATTTCAACTGATCATTTGTGTTAAATCAAAAAGGTAAAGGTTTTCTATTTGTTACTGACATTTCCTTTCCGCAGGAGCGAGTCAGAGATAGGAAACAGCCAAACTGCCAGTCCGTGACTTCATGAGTCCTCGTAGAGTGATGTAATATCTATAAATATGCAGATTACAGGAAGCCTAAGAACAATCCACACCATGACATTTCGCATTAAAAATGATCTGAAAATGTTCATGAATGCAGTTCCACTTTCCTTCGCCCGCATGCTATCTGCACACTGCAACATCCCATCTGTAAAACCCCTGAGCTCGTCAGAGGAAGCGTGATTTTATATAGACATTACCGGCACTCATCACTTTTACTCTCAGGGTTCTGGACGCGGGATTCTTTTCTTTTATTATTCGCTGCCTTGCAGGTTCAGGTTTCACTTCAAATCTCAGGGTGCGTTCCTGTATGCACTTTACCTTAAAGACTATAAAATATATGATTAAAAACAATCTGTAATATGAATAGTGCTGGACTGATTTAAGGTTTCTTATCATAATTAGTGATTTGAAGTTTGAATAAAGTGATTTGTTTTTCAGTCTGATATTCTTTGTCTTTTTGTTTAGACAAAAAAAAAACAGATTTAGATTCATTTATTTACATACAGTAATAATATACTTGTAGGTATCGAAGGCAATGATATTTATTTATTTACAGGGCGTCCAAAAAAAAATTGGACATCATTTCGTGTCACAGGTGGTGCACATATTGAACATATGTGAGGCTTTGTTAAATAAGTTATATAATCTATATCCGTTTGAATATGCTGTTGAAATTTTGATTTTAAAAAAAATTCTTTTTCAACATGAAGCTTATTTAATTTCATCTGTTACTCAGATATTCATATTTCAAATTATGTCATTTTTTTTGGGACACCCTGTATTTGTAATCTGTTTCTAGGTACAGCATATGTTGGGGTGGATGTACAAAAGCAGCTCTAATCCGTTGTCATTTTAGTTTGTCTTGCTAATAAGTAACAAAAGAAAGTGAGAGAATGAAAGAGAGAGAGACCTCAAATATCTCATCTGTTCTGAAGAGGTTCCCCACATTGCAAACCTTATTGCTTCTGCAAATTTGAATGTAAATGCTAACAGGAACTATATAACGAAGGAATGTATAACTATAACTGTTCCTCTAATGAGAATGATTTATCATGGTATAACAGGAATCAAAAAAGATTGTTCCGTAAAAAGAAAAACAACTTCAGGATGGTACAGTAACAGTAACTTGCATCCCTCATCATTGCTTATTTTTCTATAACTCCCATTACAGAGTTGGATTTTTTTTTCACTATCTCATACACTTTTTCTTTTTTTTTCCCTTATTTTTTCCTATGTTCATTTACACACTCAATACTTGGTCAGAGTTCCTTTAGCACAAATTACTGCATCAGTGTGGCAAAGAATGGAGGAGATCAACCTGTGGCAGTGCTGAGACATTATCAAAGAAAAGACTGCTTTCATCGCAGCCTTCAACTCGTCTGTATTGTTGAAGTTGAAGTGAACAGAGTTTCTCATCTTCTTATTGACAATGCACCATAGATATCACAGTAATATGACAGTAATATCACGGTCAGCAAACCTGTTAGTGGTTGTTCTGGCATTGTTGGCAGGTGATAAATCGTCTTGAAATAGGAAATCAGCATCTCCATAAAGCCTGTGAGCAAATCTCCTAGTAGATTGGTGTAGTAGCTTCCGATCTGTTCTGCATCACTGTTCACAGATATTTATTACTTAATTACTTATTGTAACTGTAAATCTGTACATTTTAAATTTTACATTCTTTGCTTAGTGCATTTTTTGAATTTGCATTTGAATTAGATTTCAATGACTACATTGACTTTAAATTTGATAAAACATAGTGGACCAACACCAGCAGATGACACAGCACCAAATTTTAAACAAACAAACAAAAAAATGTGTAATGAATCTTGAATACATGCGCTTAATTTTTTTAAATTAAATATTCAGTTGCTTTGAGAAGCACTGTATTTTCCTAGGCCTTTGCTTTTTTTGTTTGTTTATCTAACTCTGACCATTTCATTTCCAGGTCACAGGGTGAAGGATAATAAAGCGGAGACAAATCAAGGAGACATTTCTTTTTTTCTCTCATTCAAAACATAAGTACTGTAATAAGGCACTGAAAGATCCCTTAAACCAGTTCTCGTTTTTCCACATGAAAAAAAGGAATGCAGAGAGTTTAATATAGTTGACTAATAGATATTTATTTATATACTATATATAGATAGATATTTTACACAACAAAGCACAATGTGGACAGAATATATATATATATATATATATATATATAACATTACATTTCATTACATATATAGAGCTTCTTTATCATGGTGTAAGTATGAAAAGTCCGTACTGTCGAGCTGCATAGTGATGAGTAGAGGAGTGGAATCGGATTTCGACTTAATCTCTTCGATCCTGCTTCAGAACCATCTCGCACACATTCAGCCATCTGTATACGCCTCGAATAGAGTCTGTAGGTCCTGCTGTTCTCGATTTCACACCGGTTGATGTTTCATGCGCAGGACGATCTCCGGTGCGTCGTACTGCTGTGGTGTCGGGGATATGCATAGACTGGCGTACAGACTGTTTACACACTGCGTGTGCTTCAGTTCTGTTCTCCGGCACTGTGTGCAAAAGCGGCAAGTGCGCATTTTTAAAGCAGCGCCTTAATGTGCTAACGTTATACATTCATGAATTAAAATGCAAAAGGCATAAATTTACACACAGACGATGATGACGATGATGATGACGATGACGGAGCTCAAACGAAAAACAAACGACATTTCAGACAGGATACCACATTAAACTATTCCAAGTACACGATCATGCATTAGCACCTATTGCACGTTTCAGAAACTTCGATACGATTCCATCCATTTGTCAAGTGTGTGCAAAGAGCAGTGCAGAGAAGCAAGCGCATGATCTGGACGCAACAGGTCGCGACCTCGGCACGCTCGGGAAGGTTACAGCAGTGAGCCCTGTCTCTGTTGCCCACGTCATCGATATCACAAAGTGTGCAGTTCTGACGTTAGACGCGTTATATACTGTATATGTTTATATACGTACACAAAAATACAGCATTCGGTTCCTTAGAGAAATCCAGAGCTGAGGTGCGATATTGTTTTCTTTTCTGTCGTTTTTTTGTGAGGAATAATACACCTCAGGGACATATTTAAAGGAAAATAATCGACAGCGGGCTAATGTTCCCTCTTTAAAGCTTTTCCTGAAATGTTTTTCTCCTCTTTGTCCTACAACAATTTTCTAACTAGTACATAAATCAACTATTAATTAAAGAAGGACACTTTTTTATGCATTTAACAAGTCACTTCCTGTTATCGGTTACGTTATATCCAGCACCTTTGGATCGATCGGAATAAGGTATTCAGCAGCCACTTGACGAGAGAACGAACTGAGCGAGAGGCTGGTCATTGCTGAAGTACGACATCTAAAGATTTCAACTGTATATCCTAGTTAATGTTAAATATAAGTGGGAAGTTGCCTTAGTAAAAGGTTCAAACTACAACTGAATCGGGGGGTAAATAAATCAATCCAATCTGGTTTATCTACCCTAATTATGGGACAGAAGAAAAAAAAAAATGCACAGCTTCTCTGGACTTCCTAAATCATTTTGACATAGTAATAATAATAATAATAAATCTTTTGTGTTAAATACATTCAAGAGAGTAATGTACAGCCCGGTTTGGTCAAGAGAGAGAGAGAGAGAGAGAGACGTCCGTCCCCTCATTTTTAAGGGTGGACCTTGAAAGAGAGCAGCTCCTCCGAGTGCATGTTGTTGAGGGAACGAAGCTCCGGGAGCTTCAGCAGCAGCTTGGTGAAGACGGCCGCCTCGTTCGAGTGGTTCTTCATGATCAGGTTCCTCAAAGCTCTGATCAGGTTCTCCTGCAGAGCCTCGACTGAGCTCACGTCCTCGATCCCGGTGCGGTCTGCACACAAAGAGAAACATTAAAACTTTATCATTGAGATTTTTTTTTTTTTTCCAAGGCTGAATCTACTACTAAGACCAGTTCTCGTTTAAATTGTAGAATTTTGTACCGGCGGAGACGAGGACGAGTGCGGTGAAGAGGCTAATCTCCTCCGGGCTGAGCTGCAGGGCCATGAGCTTCTCGCTGAAGTCGAACATGGACGAGAGTAGTTCTCCGGCGCCCATGGAGCGCAGGGCCTCCACGCTGTAACTCCGCCCGCTCAGGAAGCTCACCGTCCTCTGCTTGACGTCGAACAGCGAGGAGAAGCGCACCATCAGGACCTGTGAGCACGACCATCAGAGCAAAGTTGCAAAGTTACACACAGTTGAACAGTGACATGTGCTGGTGAAGTCGGTAAGAGAAGCGCTTTTTTTTTGTACCTCGAACGTCCCGGCCTTCAGCAGGCTGACTTGGTCGTGCTGCGAGAGCTCGCGGAAGCCGGGAATCTGCCTGGCGAACTCTACCACCTCTCTCACAGCAGGGGTAAAGCTCAATGAGAACTCCTCCCATATCTCATGGCTGGATTTGGACGGGTCCACCATGGGTGAAGTGTTCATGGGACACACCTGGTGCACACGCATGCCATGTTATATTCAGTTTTATCTACAGTATATACGTTCTTTATGGTGCAACCACCACCACGCTTCAGAACCTACTCACCAGGTGCCTTCGGTTGGCTGAGACTCCAGTGAGCTCGTTCAGGTTGGCTCTGCTGTAGTGGCAGTATGAGGCGTTATCAGGCTT
Source organism: Platyallabes tihoni (assembly GCA_030068045.1). Classification (NCBI taxonomy): domain Eukaryota; kingdom Metazoa; phylum Chordata; class Actinopteri; order Siluriformes; family Clariidae; genus Platyallabes; species Platyallabes tihoni. The sequence continues at coordinate 3,494,556 of JAQQZS010000019.1, read as the reverse complement.
CGCGCTGCTGTGGTACCTGATGGTGATTTGCTGCCGGCTGTCACAGGGAGTGCTGTGGATGTTTGTCACATTGCTGTTGCTCAGTCGTTCCGAGAGGCCCAGTGAAAGAGCGCCACCTGGTGAACATCAAATTCACAAATCGTGTTGTTCTCTTCTACGCGACAAAATTACTGTACAGGGCGATTTTATTTACTTACTTTTAACTAGGACCACTATGGATTAATAGATTAGACCAAAAACGAAACGCTGATTTACCACACCTGATTGCGCGAGGTGAAATCCATCGGGCCGAGGCGCAGAATCGTCTTCGCCGCTGTCTGAGGAACAGGACGAGCCCAAGCTCATAGTGTCCATGGGCACTGAGGACTCTGAATCTGGAGAGCACTGCGGTGAGGACGGGGGTGACGGAGAGGAAGAGGACGACGACGGAGAGCAGGAGCTGGAATCTCGGAGCACCTGGTGCAGCTGAGCTCCGGTCATCACGCTGTTCATGGCGTTCTGCATTTCCAGGAGCATGCGCTGCTTCTCCCGCTTCGGGATGCGTCCAAACCGGACGGCTGCAGAAGGGGATTGGGGCGTTGTTAGATGTAGATCAAATATTTTGATTCGGCGACATATCAATGAAGGTATGCTGTTCGTTAATCAGTAACTACATAGAAGAACACATTATTTACATCATTTACTGCAAGCTCTTGCTCTGGTTATGTTTCAAAGCCCAATTACTCTTTTTTTCCCTTTAATTTGTCACCGGTCTGTATATTTCGCAGAAGCACAGAAGAAAAGAGCTCACCATCCCGTGACATCCCCACCGCTAGGCACTTCTTGAATCGGCACTGCTGGCAGCGATTTCGGTTTATGCGCATGATGGTGCAGTTCTCCGACTTCATGCACTTCTTATACTGGATGTTCTGCTGAATGCTCCTCCGGAAAAAGCCCTGAAGGTTTCAACAGGCACGTTAATCAGCACTATCTGTTTAATGGAGATTTATTTCCGGATTCATTTTAAATGAGCAACTTAACAATACAGGTTGAATTTACAGAGAGGGAAAAAACAAAAAACAAGTACCTTGCAACCTTCACAGGCATGAACGCCATAATGGAATCCTGAAGCCACGTCTCCGCACACTTTACACAGTAGCACCATGCCGTTCAGCTCTGAAAACACAAAACACACATAGATGGTATAAAGACTGACACTGGATATACCTGCTTCAGTTCTGAACAGTGTGTACGAGGAAATAGATAAACGATGGATGCTGTCTGTGTTTCTTAGGTGTTTGCTAGTCATAGGAAAGGAGGCGTGGCCTTCTACTGGGCAGTGACAGTTAAGGGGTCCGGCTTTTGTTCTTGTCCTTGGCCTTTCAGCTTGTTAGTCACAGTAAAGGAGGTGTGGCTTTTCTACCTGTCAGTCAACGTGAAGAAGGCGTGGCCTTTCTACTTGTCATTCAGAGTAAAGGGGTGTGGCCTGTATACTCATCAGTCATAGTGAAGGAGGTGTGGCCTTTCTGCCTGTCAGTCAAAGTGAAGGAGGTGTGGCCTTTCTGCCTGTCAGTCATAGTGAAGGAGATGTGGCATTTCTACGTGTCACTCAAAGTGAAGGAGGTGTGGCATTTCTACTTATCATTCAGTGTAAGGGGGTGTGGCCTGTATACTCATTAATCATAGTGAAGGAGGTGTGGCCTTTCTTCCTGTCAGTCAAAGTGAAGGAGATGTGGCATTTCTACTTGTCATTCACTGTAAAGGGGTGTGGCCTTTCTACCTGTCAGTCACGGTGAAGGAGCAGGGACCTTTCTACTAGTCATTCATTTCCCTAAGCAGCTTTAAACCTGTAAATAATATCCTTGCTGACTTTTTGAAATGTGTATTTTAGACATGAGATTATTTATTTTCTTATCACAAAGCCAATCGTTAAAATGCAATATCCATGTCAAATCATTTAATAATCTGTTTAATTAGCTTTCCAGCTTTGCAAATTGCAAAAAGTGTTGGAGCAGACTGACAAACAACAGGCCGCCCATTTTTGAAACCGTACTCCTCGTGGACTTACTCGTGATGCTGCTCTTGGTCGCGCTCTTCTCCGACGCAGGCACACGAGAGCTGGCGGGTTTAGGGATGCTGAGAGGCCGGGCGCTGGGAATTTCCATCTTCAGACTCTGTGCTGTTGAAGGGGGTGGAGATGAGGACTGTGAGTGGACACTGGAGCTGTCACTCAAGCACGATTTGGGGCTGGATGCAGAGCCGGAAGAGCAGATGTACGCTATCACACCAGCTGGAAAAAAAGAGGAAGAACAGGAGACGTGTGGGAAGAATCTAATTATGCAATAATATAATCGTAGCTGTCTATGGTTAACTAAAAGAAGAGAGGCATCAATGAATTACTCATGTAGAGGAGGCAGGAAGATATCCGAGTAGAGCTCTAGTAATATAGTAAAGATACCCAGTACCCAGGCCTAGTACAATGAACAAATCTGTACACAACATAATAATACTGCACTATATGAAGTTGCTAGTTCTGCAAGCGGATTGCCTCTGTGGTCCTTTAAGCCTGGGAGTTACAACTGGTTTCAAATTTACACCAAGGTGTTAAAGATGCCACTTTGGCTCTCTGGCTGGTATCTCACACTATCCCGTCCCAGTTAAGGGAAAGACAAGGTTACGGCATAAGCATCAATAATAGCAATACAATACAAAAGGTCAGCTTTAAACCCCCTTGACCTCCCAGGACCTCTGCAGCAACACATGGGAATTCCTCGCTCCCTAAATTACACACAGCGTCTGAATAATTCATAAAGGTTAGTAATGTGCTTTAAGGGTGAATATGGAGAAACAAAGCTGTGAGAAAGAGACACCAAACTCACTTTGGAATTGTTGATTAAACTGGTGTTTAACTTTGTTTGCAGTAACAAATCTATTCGTTTCTTACACCATTTAATCATGAGCTTTAGAATAGAACATCTAATGTAATACATCTAACCTGTATCTATTATTAAACCATCATCATTGACCAATGGTCAGCTGCAATGACCTATGACTTCACTCTAACAGCCGTTGCTTTAAGGAGAAGACACATTTGCTGAGCAGCCCAACCTCATGCACCCTACACTTGCACAGCTGCTCCACTCATGTTTTTGGACCGAGGAGAAAACTAAAGGAAATCCATTCTCCGGGCTGTGAGGTGACCACTAAGCCACTGGCCTTTTTATCCGGAAGACTCGAGCCTTAACAATGTCATCACTGTTTGGGAGGTGGTTCAAAGGTGCGACAGACATTATTTTTATTCCTGACTTGTATAAATAGTCTGGTCGATATGCAGGAAATTATCTGAGCTGGAATGTTTTGTTAAATTTTAAGATTCACTTCCTTGTCAGTCAACTTTGATAAACTCTACATATCCTTGAGGTGGGGCTTCCTGAACATGGGTAGGAATTATTCAAATATCAAGGTAAATATTTTTTGCCTCAATTTTATCTAATCCACCTCGGGGCACGAGGCGGGGTACACCCTGGACAGGTGCCAATCCATCGCAGGGCACACAAGCACACAAGGTTTATGCTGAATGTTCGATTTTACTTAATTAGGAGTAATATGATATCACATAATAAAGAACTAAATCATGTCTGTGCATGAACATTGTCAGATGTAGACGGTCATTTGTGCAATAAATATATAATAAAAAACATAACACCGTACATTTTTATGTATTGGATTTAATTTCATAGACAAATATGGTGGGGTACAACAGTGGTGAATTATATTGTTATATTTAATAATAATAATAATAATAATAACACATTTTTTATTCATTACATATGGCGGCACAATGGCGTATTAGTTAGCACTGTCATATTGCACCTTCAGGATCCGGGTTTGATTCGTGTTTCCTCTAGGTACGCTGGTGTCCCACAGTTCAAAGACATTAGACTAACTGGCGTTCCCAAATTGGCTGTAGTTTGTGAATGACTATCGGGCATCTAGCTGGCAACCCGACCCACAATACCATAAATTAATTCATACTAAAAAAAACTGTAACATCTGCATGTTTTTGGACTGTTGGAGAAAACCCACGAAGCAAACTCCATGAACACAGACCTGTGGTGGGAATCAAACCCTCGACCCCGGAGGTGCAAGACCACATTGCCAACCACTATATATATATATATATATATATATAGTCAGCCCAGAAACTGTATATACACTCCAGGCAAAGAAAAACCATGTACAAATATTTTAATACTAAATTTACTTCAATATATTATATATATTGATTATATTGAAATATACTGATTATATTGAAATATATATGATCACAAAATAATATTATTAATATTATATTAATATAATATACATCATAGTATTTTTCTTTTCCTGAAGTGTGTACATTTTTTGGCTGAGTCTATATATATATTTCTACTGCAACTGACAGGAGCAGGTTACCTAATCCTGCGTGACTGAGGATTCCCACACGTGTCTGGAGCGTATTCGCCAGGGCTGTATCCTAAACGCAATTCAAGAGCCCTAAACTAGGTTGCACGACGCACTGAACACATCCATAACTGAGCGCCATTGTATTAAATATCATAGTAACATATCACTAGAAATCACCGCAGGAGACCGTTTCCTCATTTCTATTTCCGACCTGCTATTTAGTCTGGAGTCAGGACATACTCGTCATTTGATACCTGACAGAGTGCGCCTACATAGGGAGCTGCAATTGATTTAAACTCGAGCCTGAAAGAAAAAAAAAAGCAATCTAGGTCAGAGCACCTGGCTCACATGCTGCTGCGGAGACACTCCGCGCCGAATTATGCAATGAGCTACGTCACGGGGGGTCTCGACCAATCAGAAGGTAGAGAACACCGGCTCGCGTACACAGAGGCACATGGGCAGGCGGGGCGAGCCATGTGAGCCGGAGGGAGAAGAGTACAACAAGCACATAAACACTGTACACACCCCTTACTCACACACAAACGCGGGCAATATTACACAAATAAAAGGTACATAATAATTGTATATTATTAACAGGATTTCGGCGTTGTTAAACAGAATTGTAGCATTATAGTAAAGCGCATTACCTGGTTTTGTTGATCCCATTTTGCGTCTTAACGTCCAAAATGAAACCGTTTAACGTTGTTATGGCTAAACCATGTAGCTAAAATA